>LGAG01000165.1:150068-174292 GCA_001278395.1 Lerema accius
TACCCCACCTTACCTTATATTTTTATTAAGGGTGTTTCTATAAGACTGAAAATAGTATTTTTGATATTATACAAGAACCTAATTCTAGTACAATCACTAATGCAAGCTTTGCAAGCTGTGAATGTCTTATTATATCACATGAATAAACCTTATTATATCACATACGCTCAGCTTTCTTAACTCTTACAGTGATCGATAAAAAATCGTATATTTAAATGTGTGAGAGAATATACCATTGGAATTACCATTGCGGGACGTAACGGGATGAGCAAACAGGATCTTTGGTTGAGCCGTGCGATGGCATATAAATTGGCGTACGCCGGATTTGATCCCCGAACACGGCTAACACCAATCATGGCTATGTTTGAACAGCCCTGGTCTATTTTCGAAATGCTGTGAAACCAAGCAGATCTTACATCCGCTAGTTACTATATTTCTAGAAAAGACAATTAAAAATGTATTGTAGAGGCTGAAATTAATTTCAAAATTATGTGTATGTAAGAAGTCATGGATAACTGATCTAAACCACATTTTTATTACATAGTTTATTATCATCGTAGTACATTATCGTAGCTATGTAAAGTAGCCGAAAAGTAATTCTCTAAATCTTGGTATGTTTATTGTTATCCAAAGCTCAGTAAAAACAGAAAAAAACTCAATACTCGACAAAAGGATAACCTAACAGTAGCCCTCACTACAACAATTTCGTTATAATCCCATTTCTTCTTATTACATTGTTGAACCCGACCACAGTTCGCACTAGTTCGCAGTGGCTTTTTGTACTAAAAACCTTTTTCGTTCTTAAACTTCTAAACCTTTTCAATAATGTGTCGATCAGAACCCGTAAATTGGAGTTCAATGTGGGTTACGTTTAGTAGTAATAGGGTTGTGACAAAAAAGTTATATTTTTCTCCCAAATTGCGTTTTAACCTTCCTCGTAATCTGTCAAATAACCCATATCAATCGTTGGAAAAACTTCTGGTGTGGACCCTTTTATAATAGGTAGTACTGAATTGAATCTGTAGTTTGTTAATTTTTTTTTACATTTTTTCTTTCTACTTTTTAGGGTTTTTTGAAGCGAAGCGAGGGCGGTTTACTCATTTTCTAACAACAAATAAAAAACCGGGTAGGGAATAAAATACTAAATATCAACTAACTTTCCTAATATAAAGTTACACATTTTTTTATGTAGGTACCGATTACTGTAAAACATACATTTAAGTATCTAAGTTACGTGTAAATATGCTATAAAAATGTGAGCTCTTAAATCGCTCTTAAAGATTTATTGACACAATAAAGATAGCCTGCGTGCCCAATCACGTTCCCAATACTTTGAGAAGCTACGTCCGGTCCTAAGTAAACTTGAGAGGGGCGCTAACATGTTCTAATACCTAGCCATATGTAGCGGACCGTATAATTGCGTGGGAACAATAAAATTGCATTGTCGTATGAGTTACGCGATATTACGTAGCGTTCACACACGATAGGCCTTACCTTTTCTTTTATTATACTCGACTTACTGTTACGGTTATAATGAAATTAGATTTTAAACGGAATTCACCGCGTAGGGGAATACAATATGTCTTCCGCTTGTACCGTAGTCGTAAAAGATATTGTTAACCTTGTAATGTAATAAAATGGTTCATTGTTGTTTTTACCTGACTGCGTTATGGAGGGTAAAGTTTTTTGAACATCTGTGTTTAAGTTGTTATGCTATATATTTTTTTATAGTAGAGCAATTTTTAACAGTAGGGTTTTTGTTGTTGTATTAAGACTACTAGTTTCGTATTCTGAACAGAAATCCTATAATATAATTTTATTGAATTTTTCAACACCTTGACGTGAGTTAACGTTACAATATTTTTATGAACGAACTGACACAGCGCCATTTTAATGCCCCAGTATTCCATTATCCCGGGAGTTAGGGCCCCGTGGGATGTCAAAGAAATATATTTACGTGTATCAACAACGCGCAAATTTTTGATAACAAACATTAAAATGGGTCTTTGAAGTCTCAAGAAGTATGGGATGTCTTTTACTTAATTTAGAGCGATTTACAGTTACGGGTAATCTTTTACACTTTACCATAATATGGTAGGTATATTATAACAGGAATACTTCGGAACTAAACACTGAATAGTGGGATCTTTTAATATAGCTTTCAAAGATGGAGCAACGCCAAATGGACAAGTACTTTGTCCAAGATTCTAGGTCCAAGTCCTCAGACTTCGAATATACTCTTGTTTAAAGAAATCGCGTATAAGGAAGAAGGTACCTACCTACTTGACAATAAATAAAATTAATTAAAGTTTAGCGCTGGTACTAAAATAGAAGAAGCTTTTACTTCATCTTTATTACTTCACTGCAAGTTGTTTGCGGTTCTAAGGAAATACTCGACATACGAGTGTAAGACAAAACACAGAGAACTACGCTATATCTATAGTATAAGTAGAGTAGTATGATAAAATTTTGATATTTTACTGACTAAATTATAGGAGCCAAATGTTTTGTTTGGATTTTACCCGACTGCACAGAATGAGGATAATGTTTTTTGAAAGTATGTATTTATGTATGTATGTTTTCAAAATAATGCCTGGATTCGTCTCCTACAATGGGAAGTGACGTAGGCAACATATTTTTTTTATTATGACAATCCTACTTCTGAAAAATATATTTAGCAATTTAGTTTTTTTATTTTCGATTAAATAAGCATTATCGATATCTGTCTGCTGTATTGGACTGAGAAACTTAAAATACTCGAAGAATTCGACAAAAACGCCATAAGTTCAAGACATTAATCCTTCGTCCCACGATAATATAAACATGGAATCAAGTAAAGTAGCTTTCCGACTATCCTTGAAATCGGGGTTCATGTCAAAGCTTTTTCTTTTACTGAATTATGCAAATTTAATTTAAATAACTGACTTGGCAAGTTTGCATGTACTCTCGTATGTGCGAAACGAGCGTCGCGACACCAACGAAGGTTTGCGTGTGTAGAAGAGGCTACTATGCTGTTATGGACCTTGTGGCATGGTAATACGAGTTATGTGGACAGAATGGTCACAGTTCTAATGGTAAAAACAAGTTTGTGGAGGTGTATTCCTCAATCACGCGTGGGCGAGGTTTACGATCGTGCCATGTAGGTCCGGTAGCTCGCAGTTGGACTAAAAAATAAGCTCATGGATTCTAGGTGGATTTTGGAATTTAAAGGGGTTTTACAGTTACAATATACGTAGTTGGGCTGTAAAAACAAAAAACTAGTTTATTGTGTACTTGTTATCTAGAGAGTTTTTGTGACTGACGACGCTTGTTTGCATTAGTACAGCGCGCGTTTTCAGCGCGTTTCATTAGCGGTTGTTTCGTACAACTACTATGAATAGAAACGCGCGTAATCATCGCGTTAAAAAGACGTATTCAAGGGCGCCTAGTTGGTTCCTAAGATTCCATGCTTAGCACGTCGGACCATCGATCAAAGGGTTGGCGAGACGGTTTTGAACAATGCGTTTAAATTTTTGTTTTCGGTCTGTGTGTGTTTGAGTATTTCTGTGTTTGCTACGACATCCAAGACACAGGGAATCGTGCCTGCTAAAAGTGTGCAGTGTTTATTTATTATTTCTGTGTAACATTTCAGTTTCATAACTTTTAAATCGAGTGTATTATAGCAAAACTCCGAAAACGTTACCACGATTGATGCTTTCAGTGAGACTTATAGCGCTAGGGCGTTAACCAATAACCACAACATTATTATATATATATATATATTCACGTGGAGCTTTAACTAGACGAAAATTATTTATTTCTAAAAATAACCAATTGACGGCGTCGTGGAGTGTATATTTTATAAGAGTTATATCCACGCGAATTATCGGCGGATTCCCGACGTACATTAAGTTAGGTAGGGTATTACATTGAAATATCGAGTCGTTTACGCTACATTACCCAATCCTGACACCAGGCAACCGGCATACGTGACAGATTATTTACACCTTCGTTGACATGTTAAATTTAACGTCGACAGAAATCGAAATTTATTAAGGTAATTCTTAATAGCTGGAATCACTGTAAGAGATTCAATAGGGATGTTTATGTGGGATGAATAAACTGTAGATGTATCTGATCATTGTAATTTTAAGCTATAAATTAAAATAGTCCACTTTTAAGACCTTTCTGGTTGGCGATGCGTCGGGTAATGCCTTAGGCGTCACTAAATTTCTTGAGCAACGTTGATCACTTCCCATTTGCAGTCTAGTTTGTTCACTTAGGTACCTACATCCAATTTTATCATAAACTTCTATTCTGATATACATCAGGAAGAAGAATCTAACTAATATAAAAATTCCTAGAACCCAACGTATCTGTGTAGTCGACAAATACCCTACAATCTTTAATTAATTAACTTTGAATTTTAATAAGCAACGTTTTCAAACATAAACGTAGGTCTATTCAAACATCTAACTTCAAGACTTAAACAAAAGTTGGTAGCTCCGGCTTATTGAAACGAAATACAAACCAAAGTAGAAGCCAACTTAACCTATTACTAAGAATATGAGTTTTATGTGTGCCATACATTCGTATGGTTTATAACAACAAAAGGTTATTTTAATAACTCAAATTCACTGATTCGAATTGCAGAGCCGGGTTCTTTGGTTCTTACAGTCTCATTATTAAAAAAATCTTAATAATATACACATGTCAGTGGTGCTGTGTTAAACGCGAATCTTGTCGTCACATTCGCTTCAGTAAATCACTGGCCGCGCCAAAAAGATATATGGGCCTGGATTTAAGCGAGGCCTGTTTCCAAAACTTTATACACACGGATTTTTAGAGACGTAAAACTCTCGTACGAGAGAACTACTCTGTTATCTATAGACACAAACAAAAGTAAAAGAGGTTAACTACCTTTTGTTTCATTATGTTATCCTACCCTGTCTGCTCTCCCTTTTTTCCGGGAATATTATTGTAAAAAATACATTATGTTTTAGTACTTGAACTCTTTCCTGTACGAGTAGAAACGTTATATCTGTTAAAGAAAAATCCGGCCATTTAATTTAGTAACAATTTAAATTAATTTATCTGCATCATAAAGATAATTATGTGTAGAATCTCCAAAAACGCCTCTCGTAATTAATACACGCCTCTTAATGCTTCGAAGTATTTTAGTATGAATCATTGCTTATGTCCTAATGTGGCAAATATTATTTTACCGCTACATAACGGCAACGTTAGGTCGCGGTCACCCGGTATTATGGTATGGGTCATCATGGCATTAATTGCTACCACTCTAATCCTCGGTAAGTCCAAGATGCGCAAACATGGCACTATAAATATTTACAGTCACTTGGTATGTTAGTAACTATCTACTGTATGTACTTCGTTTAGAATCCATATTTTCTGTGAAAAATTTAAAATTAACTGTTTCTATTTACACAGCGAGCAAGCGACATTTTAAATATTAAAGAAACTCGTTTTAGACAACAAAGTAATGTAAATATGCAATGCGCTTGAGTCAATGCTAAAATTCAAACAAACAAATCTCTTCTTCACTGTATATTAAAATAGACTGTATAGATAGGTCCCTACTACAGACATAGAGTTATAAAATAAGCCAATATTCCGCTACAACAAGCCTAACTTCGCTATCCTAACAAAATAAATTTAAAATTGGTTTCAAATTGTTTTGGGGCTTAACAAACAAACCGGTAAAATTTAATTTGGGAATTTTGTAGTTTGCGTATAACCAATTAATCCGGGTCCGGAAGGGCTGTAAGGCGATGAGATTGAGCTAAGTCTAGAGGTTGTGGTGTCTTTAACGATTTTTTAAGTGGGTAAGCAACCCTGCGCGTCCGGTTGCCGGCTCCCGACTGCCCGTCGTGATTAAATGACAACAATATAAATGATGGAGGCGTGCAATTAAGCGGGTTCGCCCACCACATCAATCACTGTTGCTGGAGATATCTCAGGAACCAATTTTGTTTCGTTATTTTCTAACGCTAACCCTAAACCTTCATATGAAACTTGTATGCATGTTGTATTATACGATAAGAAAGTGATATCAATTGGTAAGTTAACTCTTATATCGATAGTTTAAACGTTTCGACGGACACAAATATGTTTGACGTATTAGTGATGCTTCTCTTCACAGAAATTTGGTTTACTCCCATGGAATGATTTACAAAAAAAATACACGCATAAAATAATTATGTTTTAAACTAATTAAGTACTTAACCATGAAATTAATAAAATGCCCGAAAACTAACTACCTGCTACCCATTAGTTAACGTCAGTTAACAAAAGAAAGAACGAGTTAATTAATCAAAATTTCTAATTATTTATTTGGTCCTAGGAACTAACAGCTCACTAAACAAACACAAAAAAATACATTACTTAACCCTTTGAGGTAACCATTAACCTTGACTTTAGTTGTATGCGGCAGGAGAGTGGCGAAATGTATTTGGCTGACAGCAAACTATATTTATTTTTTATATTACAAAGACGAAAGTGCCTCCTGATTCAGTACCTGAAACAAGAACAATAAAAATATAAGTATTCATAAAGCATAAATAATATAATCCATCTATTATACTACAATGTTAAAATTAAATTACAAATGTGTAATACTTTACGTTTTAAGAAAAATTGATAAATAATTAAAGATTGTTAAACCTTCGTTCTGTGATAACTAGACAACACGTACTTTTATTAGAATTTAACTCCGAGTTTACAACTAGTTTTAAAACTAAAAAAACAGTAGTAAGTTAGGAACTTTGTGTTGGTCAAGTTTGATACAATTTTTCCGCAACAAAGTTTTGGAAGTCACGGTATAATAAAACTTGTACCTAATGAATAGGCAAAAGTTTAATGTTACTTCCATTTCTCTATTGTCTGAACACTGACATTTAGTTTAGTGATTGATCGTCGAATGCTTCTTCGAATGTTTGATACTCGCGAAATATTTTTAGGGCGTAAATGAATAGATATGTTGATTTAGTATTTTTTTACACCTTTTGCTAATTAAAATTCTTTTGTTTTAATCGATTTTGTGTTTTTTATAATACAGATTTTTAGGAAACACAATTATTGAGATAAGTTTTATAATTAACAACAATATATATCTACAACGTTAAATATTAATTTGATCAATAAATGGTGTTCCGATTAATTAACTGTTTTATTTTTCCTGACCACATCCGGAAAAGATATGTATTCCGGAATCCGGATGTCGATACGAATAAATATATATTATTGTGTACAACCCTTCTGCCTAGTTGGGAATCACTCTGCCTACCTGAGTAAATAAAAAGAAAACGTAATTTATAAATTATTTATAAATTCAGATTACATTTATTTCCAAAGTAAATATATCCCGAACAAAGATTTTTACAGATAAAATTTAATTCGATGATTTTATTAAATAAATTCCGTTATGAATCGCTAGGATAGGCATCGCGACTGTTACCGACGACAATCTTTGTAATAAGATATTTCTACAAATCTACGCGGACCTTTTAGAGGCGATTGTTTGCGAGGAATGCTAAATCAAGGCAGCAATAATTACATTCCAAACAAAGATACCATTGGCATGTGGCATGTCTACCAGGATCAAAGCAGGACGAACAATTGAACACGCCGAGTTGTCGAAATGCTCGTTTTATCGGCAAATAACTCGATCAAGAGGGACACTGGGCGAGTGACGTCAATGACACGCAACATGAGATTCTTTTGTGTACATTTTTTGTTCGTACATTTGTACATGTCGTCTATTGTGTGTACACAAACGTTCTTCTATAATCTATACGCTCAATTCCCTTGAGTGTCAGTTACTTTGGCTTTTATGAATATGATAAATGTGTTTGTTTATTATCTCTTTTATTTTTGTACAAAATGCTGTAGGTGTGTATTATTTATTTTACCTAAATGTCATTATACACAAGATGTTCAATATGTTGAATGATATACTGAGGAGAAAATTTGCCTGAGAGTCAATCTACCAGATATCAAAAATCTTTTACGAGATTTGACCTTTAATTATTTGGACTTTCGGCCTCAATTCGAATAATGTAATTAATACGTGTTCACTACCAGTGAGTAAATAATGACTATTATTATTACCGCGTCAACGTATTACCCAATTTCTTCGTAGAAAGTTTTAATCATTCTCAGACTCTGGCCTCATAAATAGTCCGTTAAAGGTGAATAAAATCAAGGCAGCACGGACATGCAAAGTTGCTAAAACGGTCGGTTTACCGGCAAATACCTACTCCTGCTCTGAATACTAGTAAGCAGAACAGACACGAAGTCTTTGACGGTGAACCTCAACACGCCGCAGTATTCGACATCAGTAACCAACTCAAATATTTAACCTCGACTTTAGATGAAGCACTTGCTCGCTACGAAGTTTGTTAGGTGATAATGCGAATAGATACTAGCTTTAATCTGTTATGGTTAAGTCAGATTATGGTTGTGTAGGATGCAATAGTTTAGAATAATTGCAATCAAAATTGGTAGTTTAATTAAATTAATAGATTAGATAAAAGGAAAAATATCATAACTATATAATATATCATAACTTAACCATAGGGTATGGCATTTACTTACTCAAAATACTTGAGTTAATTAAAGAAACAATTTGCCTATAACATTTATATTTTTTTGTAATTATCACTGAGTATGTAGTTAAATTTAATATAACAGATAATACCAATTGTCTATGTCGAGAATCTTCAGCTAGAAATAAGATTATGAAATGTATTTTGTTTTTCAAGTTTTTTACAGTAAAATAGTAGAGTTCCTTATCTATTAAGTCTCTATTTTTCACCAGGTAGGCAGCCTATAGAGTTAAGTACACATCGATCTTAACTAATGTCGTGAGCACTGAGCTCTCGGCTAGTTAGTTTTATACTTAAGGTTATTTATACACATTAAGTTTGGCAATTTAATAAAACCTTTTTCCATTAGTACGTAATTGATTGTTATAGTCCTACGTCAGTCATACGTCTTTGTTTAGCAACGGTAACCTAGTTTCAAAATCTGCTGTTTAGGTGGTCTGGATTTGATAACAATCTATAGTACATTTACCTTTACTTAGTTTGGATACCCATAAAGTAGGCTTAGTAGGGTAACAGAGTAACCGCATTTTAACCAGCTCTTTGACACTGCAACTAATATTATACTTAATTAATAAACCTGCCAACTCGTAAATGCAAGATAGACGACACGGCCAAACTACGAGGGTTCTTAGTTTATTTAAGAACCTTAAAAATTAACTTCCATGGCCAGAAATTGATTGAAAACTATCTCTCAAGTCTCGTGCACAGACGTAAAGTTATCTCTAGGTGTTCTATAGAATATACCTTGTAGTGTGCTCAGGAACAACTTTGCCTATACAGAGGTATGAAGTATGAACCTATCGAACTAACCGACGCTCATCGTGTATTCCTTCCTTGTGAATATACTTAGGGGTTTCTTTCATACCGCGTACAGCGAAGGACTGAAATAGGAACTTGCCAGCTTCGGTTTTTCCTCTAGAATCTAAATTATAATGCACTTGTTTTTGAGTCTTGAGTGAAAAGGCTTCTTTTAAGTTAGTTCGCTTTGGTACCTGAGATTACTTCACCACATTCCGTCAAGTAAGAACTGAGGAATACTAACCTTTTTAATCACAAAAAAAAAACATTTTTTCCATTGATTATATTTGGTTACGTGTAGCATTACATATTTTGTAAGTACTCAAAAGCATTCATTAAGATTTCTTGTCACTAAAACGTAAGGAATGAATCAGTTTGAGCGGGATAAAAAACGTATTAGGTAGTGGGTGTTGTTTTTTAATTTAAAAGGCTTAAGTCGCGTCGTGGGAGATCGAGTGAACGAACTTGCGGTCATAGCATGGCCTGGCGGTGACCTACCACGTCATAGTATAGGGGGAGATAGGTAATTAATTTATATATCGACCCTAGACTAATTAGTATTGACACGGTGTTATTTCGATGTTCCGTTCGTTATGACTTTCAAGTTCAAATCCCAGGCAGTTTAGATTAAGCTATGGTCATCGTCGTTGAGCTTTTTATTTTCACAACTTATAAGTTTTACTATTAATTTTTATATACTCTAAAACCAATAAAATGACCACGTATTTTAAAGGTATAGTCTTAATAAATATCTTAGAATTCCAAAGTATATAATTAAGCTAGTTAGGGCTCGCTATTAAGGTAGATGTAGAACTTCATTATCTTAGACAAGGTTTTCCGATTTTTAGCTTTATATACGCAGTATATTCCTGCTAGTTTTTATAAGCCAGCGTTGTAGGATTCTTTACCTATCCTGAATTTCCTAGCCATATTGTAGAGCTTTGACAATCTTATAGGTATAATAACATGCGTGCTATGACCAGCCCAACTCCATAAGGTGTAATATTCATGTTAATTTATGTATAATTCATACCTTCAGTCTTGCGCACTGGTATTATCATGGTAATTTATATAGAATTTGGTCCTATACAACTTGTTCACTTTATAAGTTAGTGTTCGGCCTACGCTTTGAGACGACGCCTACAATAAAACGAAATGTCATTACCATCAATTATAAATTGTAATTTAAACTACAATACTAGGCTCGTCTAGCTAGATTATACCGCATCTACAAATACAATACAATAAATACAATAACATCATATTATCATGACAATGATATGCAAATCCGCGCAAAGTATTCGCAGCAACATTGAATAATTTCTAGCAGTATACATTTATTAAAGAGCGATGGACGAATGGTATTGGACAATTCAGGCAGATATTGAGGCAATTAAGATTCAATTAGATATTTTAAGGGATGAAACTTTGAGGCCTCAAGTGCTTGAGGTCAATTAACTGAATTTTGATTTTATTATTACACTTTGAATCTCAAAACTCTCAAGTGCTTCAATCCAGTTGATATTGATTTACACGAATAGAATTAAAAAAGTTTTGTATCGACGTCATGAGACAATTTAAAAAATTAAAAATTAAATAAAGTTAGTCTGGTTTGGTGGTTGGTCGGTATGGTTGGTTATGGCTTGACAAAGAAATTCCCAATAGTATAATGCAATAAATTAATAACACATAAAACTAACATCACAACTATACATTTTCAAAGTGATTAGCTTAGAATATTGCATAAAACCACTACAATGCGATCTATAAATGTCGTTTGTAGACAATCGTGAAAAAACTGTATTCTTGGTAAAAATAAAATAAAGCTAGCAAGACTTTCTATGCATTTTCAATTTATAGGGATGATTTCATATATAATTTCCCGCATATTTACAAGGGGCGGAAAAGTTTCGTAGGTGAAGTATATCCGGGCCGGATAAACTTGGCGAACATCTCGTTTCGTATGCATACTTTGTAAAAAATCTTTCGCGAACGCGTGAACATAACATTCTGGAGGCCCTCGGGGGCCCCCGGGGGAAGGGGCAGAGGCCCCGGGTGGCGGCCAGTCCGATACTTTACTCCTTTACAAATCTTGCGAGGTTTATTCGTCGGGAAATAAAGTGATTGTTCCGATCTGTAACGAAACAATACTTACTTATATGTATTTGGGTCCTTTGTCCGCGCTCGAGAAAAACTTCCGTTTAAATCCACTAAAATAAATTGTTACTTTATTTTCTTTCTGTAGAATGTTTCTATGAAGCTTGAAGGCCTTTATCATGACGTAACAATTGCTATGTATCGATAAGGGATTGATAATTTTACGTGGCATCCGAAAAAGTGAGTGAAACACTTATGACTTTTTTGCTATAAGGGCCATCCGCTTAACGACCATACAACATGCAATTGACACAAATCGTCAGGTTATAATTAACACTGGCCTAAGACGACAGCTTCAAACAATCATCGCTACTTTGAACTTATAGTTTTTTCTCAAAGCGACAGCAAATATTACATAGTCATATTGGCCTTATAGTTACGGTCTCTGAAACCGCACCAGGGAAAATGAAATCATGTTGAATTTAAAATTGTTTCGTCTGTAATAAATGCGAACGCAAGCTGGCAACTACCACAGCTTGCTCGTTTTAATTATGCATCCATCCACAAGATATAGATACTGTCAGCAAGATTTATGTTGAATATGCAGTATTTACTAACATTTCCTACTTCTGTACACTAATGTATCTATTTAGCATTTTAATTAAGTATTCGTTTTCGTTCCTCATCCCAGTCGTACTAAAAATTGTATAAAGGCATAAGCTAATTAATTAGCTGTATTGGGGCGGCTAGAATATAGATCCAAATGCCATATTGGCCGACCAGGGTGTCATAAAAGGTGACAGAATACGGACGTATCAATATTATTATTGTCATTGCCATATTTTCTTTTCGAGAAATCTTGAATGAACTTTTATAACGTCTTCGCTTATAGCTTGCCAATCAACGGGTAGAATGTTCTTTTATAAGAGATCGAAGACTAGGACGGTTTTAAAGGTTTTAATCAATACGTCTAAACAGCTGGTTTGATAACTTTTAATCAAGCGTCTCGCTAGATTGCGCGCCGAGTGGTCACATTCAAACGTCACCGCCACTCGCCAACTTCTTACTTTTATTAATGAGTTCTCTGTTAATTCGTCAAACTGCTGCTGAGGTTTTGAGTGAAAAACTCTCAAACGGTTGGGGTTTTTGTAGATTATTTTCACGGCCTATTAATTTTCTCCTTCCCGCGCGTTCAACAATGATGGATTTGTTTCGGGTTAGGACCCTTTGGTGGCTTATTGAAAAAACTTTAAACGAATACCTCGTAATTTAATTTTTGATTGAAACCTATTAATTGCGTTCGTTATTTCCATGAATAGTAGCGATATATTTTAAGCATAAGAATTTATCGAAACGAATTTTATTTTCCATGGAATAGAGGAAACCATTCAAATACGAAATCAATTTATATGAAGGGAAAAAGATTGATAAAATAGATAGATCGTACATTGTACATGTAGTGCTTATTTTCTGAACTGAAATGGAAAGCCTATTTGCAATATTGGTGTAGGTAGGTAAACACAAAGATGTATATTGGAGGTACAGCATCCTCCTACACTAATGGCTATTATGCTCATTGCCTCGTTATATAAACCAATAGGGAATCATAATGGGAATGACTTGTCTGTTGGTATACTTACAATCAATAAATCAAATTTTTAAAGTGGTTTTAAGTGTTAAAGCTTATAAACATAAAGATTTTTAAGTTTCTAAAATAGAATTAGAAACGTTTATGAAAAGTGCAGGAAAATAAGTTGCCTTATACCAAAACTAGGTCAGACAGGACTGAAATATACCATCGCAATATTTTTAACTTTGACATCAAACAGAAAAAGATGCAATAATAACTCAAATATGTACTTTTCAAAATAAAACTTAAAATAGTGAGATACGGAATGAACAAAAAATATATAAAAAAGTACCTACAAAAATTTTCACTTTCAAGTTTACTCGTGTCGTTCATAAATAAATTTTTGATTAAAGTCACATAATATCTAAGTGACTATTTACTTTATTTAATCAATAAATTGATAACAAAACTTATCAAAGGCCATCCAAGACGTTCTTGAAAATTCACATCATTCCTTCGAAACAAATGAAATATAATTTAATACTTCATACACGACACAACTTTCAATTCAATAAATTGAAACGTAGTTTAAAATTATCCTCAGATCTGAGAAAAATCTAGGATTGCCAACGTACTTACAAAGACCGGTATATTCAATAAGGAATGTCGATAAGAGTCTACACGCTTACTAGAACTGCCGATATTGGTTAGAACTTACTTCTGCATTGATGTATCGATTTAATATATTCGTTGCATGAAAGCTTATGGACTAACGCAGAAGTATAAGTGTATTTTTTGCTTATGGATTGAGTGTAAATGATCGTAATAGTGTGCTACCGATCCGGCGACCCCACGTTGCAAAAAGTCTATTGGTAGTTTGCATCAGACTATCGTTATGTCGTATTAGTTTTTTCTGGCCATGACAAAAAGGTCCTACAATACTTAAACCAATGGATACTCTACGAGTACGTTTATAAAACCCTGAAAAAATTAAGGTATCTTAAAATGTCTGGAAACATTTTTGCCATTTTAATGAATGGCTGTTCAGGATTTTCGACGATTCGAATAAAAATAAAGCAGTAAAATATTCAGGCAATAAATTTTATTAAGGCGACGTTACGCACCGCGGCCGTCCTGAATCCAAAATAATTTCCACCAACGTCTGCGCCGCGACGCATTAAACGATATTTCCAATCTCGAACTCTGCACACTGTTCTTTATTACATTTTTCACAACACCCTTACGCTATCGGGAATCTCCACCGGTGCCAAATAATAATAACGAAATTCAGCACAATTTGCGTCTCGCGCTCCCATTTTCCTTATTTCAAATACAGAGGCGTCAGCGTCTCTTTCGACAAAGGAATAAATCGTCATTCCGGATATGCGGTAACTAGGTGACAATAAAATTCTTTTCGCACCTTTCATCCGGGGCCTTAGGGAATAGCTTAAACGTAAAATGTGGAGCAGTAGTGAGCACGAGTATGGTAATTAGGAAGTTTTATGCAGCCGGGCGGCGAGATAGTTCGCGCCGCGCTCTGAGCGCTTTATTGGTGCAATTTAGTTTTATGAAAAATATTCTTCATCTAGGGCATTTCACTGGTGATAAATGAAGTGGGGTGTCCGGATCGTGACAATAGCGCGGTCCGGTCGTTGTTAACCTGACCGAGCGCCGTCATGAGGTCGACACGAGTGCGGGTTGAATTGGTGAACTCGATACTTCACAATCATTAATTTTTAACTTGTCGAAACACAATTCCAATATTTAACGTAAGTCAATATTTAACAGTGTGCATGTTTTTGAGTTTGGGTCAACTCGGTTAATTATTCTGATATATTTTTATTTAAGTTAGATTCTTATGTTTTGCACCTGTGCCGCAAACAGGTTTGGCTTTTGATCATTTGACCAACTTAGTTGCAGGCTTAATTATACGGGGAAAGAGCAGCTCAAATGTGTATGTGCTCGTAGCTCTACTGTGAATGCTTTGTTTGAATGGTCAACATGACGTAGGCGTGGTGACGTGACCGCATGCATTTGCACCTCAGCCCGCCTCACAGATTCAATCAGGCACCGACCGCGAACATGACCTCGGCTCCACGTAACATGCCTCACACACACACATACACGCACACGCACACTCACACATATAACGTTACAATACGCAATCAGTCCTGTTAGTCCCATATTTCAGTCAAACGTTCACAACTTACCCCGATATTAGGACCCCACTGGAATGTACTGAACATAAGACTAATATCCACGTTTAAACAACGTACACATTTGTCACTGTATCTGTCCCTACCGGGGATAGAACTCTAGACCCTTCGCTTCGAAGGCAGTAATTAAGGTGCGTGGTCATCACTAATTAGTCAACAAAATATTAAAACAATCGCAGAACAGAACATTCAAAGAAAGAATGATTTTTCAGCTGAGAATAATAAAGACTATCGTTTATATATTCTAAGCTTTTCAGTATGTCCTTTATAATTGTGATCTTACACAGTACAAAAGAGTAATAAATATAAGGATTCGTAGCGGTAACATGTAAATTAACATGATGATGAAGAAGGTCGTTGAACCTCGAGTCTTCGTCATCAGAAGTCAATACTCTGTCGACATCGCACTATAAATTACACCCACATGACTGACATGATTTGTATGTAGGCATGACAGAGTCATACCGGTCGGAAGAGATTTGAAGGAACTTGAGTTACGGTCATAATTACATTACAATCACAAACATATTTTTAAATTATTCATAAAACTTTTTTTTTTAATAAGTTAGAAAAATATAAGTAACGAGACTAGTTATAAAACCTTATGAAAGAAAAATGTAAAAATTAAAAACATATTATTTCGAAAATGGAATCTCCTCCTTTTTAAAGTCATTCAAAATAACTTATAAAAAGTATAACCAAAAGTAATTTATCGCATGTCAACCAAAAAAGTTTTCAAACATTTACAAAGTTTGCACTTCTATACCACTCATAAAGCAAGCAGTTTCGCGACTCTTATGGCTACATAGATTTATTCCTACTTATTTCCTGGAAGTTATTAACTTATGAAAGTACGGAAGTAAAACCCCGGCACGGAAAATATTTTTAAAAAACAATGAAAAAGCAATAAGTCAAGATGTCAGGGTGGTAAAAGTAATTAAAAAAATTTTAACAATTTTTATTTGCAATATAGAATAATGTCTGGAAGGCATCAATAAGGAAGTTTTCATGTTGGGTCGGGAGGAGTCGTGAGCAAACGCAGTGGACTCGAGTCTGAGTTATACAAATTGTGTTCCATTCGGTGGCTACTGAAAAATGGAAGCTGGCAAAAAAGGGTTCGGAACGGAACGGAGCTCTCGGAATATTCCGTATTTGAAAGCGGAAACGAAGGAAACTCATTGACCCTCGCAGAGTGATTGTTATGTTAACAAATCACCACTCGTGAGTTAGGTACACTTTCGTTTGATGGATTTGAAAATTTTATTCTGATTATTAAATATTCGTGAATAGTCTATTTTAAAAATTTAAAACTGCTGTTTAATAACCATTTTATAGCGTTACGTGATATTTAGTCAACTTGGAATCATTATATTTTCTCCATTTGTACGTTGACGGGTCTGTCTATCTATTATCTAGCTGACATTCTTGGTGCTAGAAAGCTCTGATTTGGTATAAAGATATCGTATTTTGGCATTAATCCTAATGCAGTGTAAGAGGGACAGACATTTGTAAAATTCCAGAAGAAATAACCAAGCAGATTAAAGTTTATTACAAATGTTTTACGTCTTAAGGACAGGAATGGAACGCTGTCATTTATAAATTTCGCTGGTCCAACACTCCTCAAACCGCAGCACGAAGTTATTTGAGGGAATGAGAAGCTTACGAAGTTTTGAAGTTTCAGGATATCTAATACGTCAGCTGTTTTAGTTTCCTCTTGCTTTTGTTTGTTAAGAATTCCTAAAACTTTTCCATCAAATAGCATTGTGCTGATAGTGGGACTAATATTCCTGTAAGAAATTAGTTTTATTACCTACTCATGTTGCATTTAATAAAATCCTCTCATGGTCATGACAGTAAGATTACAGTAAGCTTGCACCAGAATATGATTTTGTACTGCTTGAAAAGATCTTAAGAATGTGTCATACATAAGTTATGCAGTCGCCAATTTTACAGTTGTAAATCTCTTCGCAAATTTGCGTTGAATCACACTTATTCATTTTCCGTTCTTACAAGGTCCACGTGTCACTGAACTTTGCAAATTACTCAGAAGAGAGTTCACTCTAAATGTAAAAACATAGTCATAGAGCCATACGTAAAAACTCATGAAGTAAATAAAATTAATTCGGTGATGCAATAAAAATATGTAAGAAATTCGTTATTATTAAGTAACAAACGTAAAACCACAAGCAAGCAATAGTCAATTCAGTGCAAGGTTTGAGTTAATGCAAAATTTAAGTCTTAATCATAGAGACTAGATTCCCCATTAGTAGATGAATGAAGTCTTTGTTTGAATTTGAAAATGTGACGTAATGTTTAAGACGCATCCAGTTTTGTTCCCGTCGCAAACATTCAATAAATTAGGCGACGACCCAAATATTAGCAGCATATCCGTTCGGCGATGTAATAAAAGTAATGGTAGTGAAATTCGATACGCTGGGCTTCTCAAAGTTGGATCGATCTGTCGCGGAGAATAAATAGCGTATTCTCGTAATTTAGCGGGGAAACTCCGCGATTGTATTCAGCCAGCGATGGCGACGTCAACTCACACAAATTGCTTCAGGTCTCGGTTCGCTCCCTGAAAAATGCTTTCCTTTTAACAAGTGGGAAGGAAGCGGAGAGGTTAAATAGTCATATTCACTCACATTTTGCTAGAATAAATGGATCCCTTACCGATTGTCACAGTATTGTAGTAATGATAAGTCGATATTTTCGTGGTGTTTTTGAGTTACGTTCAAAGAAAATGATGATCACTTGCCATATTCAATAATAAAATAAAAAATAAACATACTTAAAAGTAAACTGAAAAGTATTAAATTAAATAAAGAAATAGGGACCTAGAATTTCATTTTAAGTCAGTGGCAGTAAAGCCTTCGAATATTTAACTCCACCTATCATATCATTTGTAGGTAACATGAGGGGATATGGTTATAAGATACATTTTATCCCGGAAAACGTTTCCGTTCCCGCGGGGAAGGTTAAAGTAAGTATCGAGACACCGAAACTACTGGGCCGAATTAGATGAAACTAAGCATGTTTGTAGTTTATAAGGTAGGGATGGTTTTATAACTCTTTTACATCGGGAAAACGTTTTGTTTCTGCGGTATAACATGCAAATAGTCTACCAAATTTAAAAATCACTATTTCAGTAAAAGGTATTTAAACACATTGTTATTCGTATAAAGTAACCTTTAATCATTTATTGTACGTCCATTTCTCAGTAATATCTATTTTTAGAGTTCTGTACTACAGTGTAGTCTTATCTCATCGTAATATTTCTAAAATAAACTGCCTGTTCTGTTTCAGTTTCGTTGTAATATCTGTAGATTATGAAATTTATAGTCTTTTGCCTTTTGAAAATAGTTTTAAATTAGTAGATAGATATTAGTATAGTATTTCAGCCTCTTAATTTACCTATTCAGTGTATTAGATACCTGCTAGATTAACCACCCACCTATTAATAGGATACCTAGGATGAAATTAAACCAGCGTCTACACCTTGTCTTAAGTTTCAAGTTACTTAGATAATTAAAATACTGTACGGAACATGAAATAATGTATCGTCAGACGCAGAATCGATTACTAGCTTTGTTTTACGTTTTGTCGTTCATTTTATAAAACCATTCATTAGCGTGTCTCAGACGAGAACAAATTAAAAAAACGAACAAACTTCGTGTTGCCACGTTATAATAATATACGTTTTGTACCGTGTTTTTAAAATAATTTCAAATGAAAAGCGCTTCATTGTCCACGTTCACACAATAGACGGGTTTAATGTTGTTTACAACGCAATCATTTATTATGCTGATGTGAGCAACGCTTCCAAATGAAACTGAAAATTAATATTCATTACTTTAAAAACATTTCACGTTTAAATATGTGAAACACGATGATGATAATTTAGTTTTGTTCAAAGTAACTCTTTTAAAAATTATTAGTCACTCTGCCATAATAAAATTGACGCAATATTATCAAGCTAATATTCTGTAACACTATAACTATACGTATAAAGTTGGAACAACAACAATATATAATATTGTATTGTATAGTAACAACATAATAGTATTGTAGATATAACATGAAGCAGGTTCACCAACGTACAATTGGTTATACAATCATGGTTCGTTACCTATATTAACTGAAGTCCAGGCATCTTGTTTGCTAGACCAGCCCGCTATGTACTCGCTTCACTGCCTTTGACAGAGTATTAGTTCCCATAGAGTAATTTTATTAGACAAATTATTCAAGTTAGTGCGCTGAACTATTGGTTGAATTCCTTTAACTATTGACTTGACTATCTCTATAGACACAATAGATATAAGGTTGTTGTTTAACATTTGAATTGAATTGCAGCAGCATCAAATGAATAGTGTTAAATAAGTCCTGAATTACATAATTAACTGTACTGCCGTCGTAGTAACAACATGTTATTATAGGGTACATGATCAACTCATCGTAGTTATAAAAAGAATCAAGAAACACCTATTTACTAAGATAACACTAAGATTCTCTTCGGGTGGCATCGACAAACATAAGACTCAAATAAACATTAGGTATCTCTTATATTTTATATCAACGTAAATCGAATTCGGCTTCCTTGTTCGGTTGGCTAGTAACCAATCAAATACTATATCTGTTTTTATAGGAATCCGTAACTTTTTTCTGTTCATTGATACGGCCTTAACCCATAAATGACCCATTACTGAGAACAGATGTACTGGTACCTGAATAAGCCTATAGCCTATAGCCTAACCCACCACGCTTGCCCAATGCGCATTGATGCCAAGTATCATAAGTATTTTATGCTGCCCTTTGGCCTTCAATATGACTCAACGATTGTCATCTAACGATAACTACAAGGACCGACGGTTTAATGTGCCCTTTGAAGCACGGAAACGCTTAAGAATTTTGCCACTAGCGGTCACCCGTCCTTCTTTTGACTACGATGACAATTGCCTATTTTTGACGATGACTTAATTTGACGCTAGTGAGCGCTACAAAAATATACACATCAATTAGTAGCTAAATAATTTGCTAAACTTACGTTTCCTAGATATATCGATGAAAGTTTATAACAACTAATTATGAAGTAAAGGTTATTATTAAAGTTGTACAACTGTCGCACTCGACAAAGTCTTCCGAAATACTTTATTAATTAAATTATGTAATAGGACAATTTCGTAAGTTAGTTATCAACCTCTCCTACGTACCTATATTTATCGTAACTTACAAAATTACGTTTTTTTTTCAGTAATCACCTTATTTTTTATGTGTTTTATTTTCTGAAGTAAAAATACAGGTAAAATAGATATTTAAGTGATATAACAAAAATGTTAGGAGTAACTTAATCCTTCCAAATATAATATGGTCTCCTGTAAAATTACGATTTGTGTTATATGTTGTTACAATTTACGTACTGTAACTTATTTTTAAACTGTCCTATTTCATGTTATTCACACTTTTCCTGTAATTATGAAGTTTAAGTAATTTCATCACTAGCATATCAAATATGCTCAAATATTCGCAAAAGCTGTTTAAAAAATAAATGTTTTAGTTTTAAAAAGGACTGTACAAGGCATCGATTGGTTAAGTAGATATCCATTCAATTTCTATGAAGACGACTGTCTAAGTTATTGATCGTATACTGGCGTCTACGTGGCTAGTCGTCTATACGTAAACAACGCACGGGGGGAATCAGTCGCCGAAGATCTTGGCGCCTCTTTGCCGCATAACTTACGGACGACCAAGTTCATAATTTAAACTCTACTCAAGTATTTACTTATATAATAAAACGTTTGCTAATACTAGACGGATACGTAGAATTTGACCCCCCTGGGTTCAGAGAAATAAACGTTTAAAATAGGTATCTAGAAGAAAAAGTGAGGAATCACTAGGTTGCCTACTTAGGAAGGAAGGATAATTTTTAAACTCTGTCTATACTCATATTACAACTGCACTAGGGGCAACTCCATACAACGAATATTTTTTAGAAATTTTAATGTTAATGCTGGTGGCGTTGTCTATGTAAAAGCAAAATATTTTTAAAATTTCTGTATGCCTGTAATATGTCTATTCGGGCATCATACGAAGCCATTGAGCCATTTCAAATTAATTTTGACATGTTCGTTAATAGAATGATTCTAGGATTACTATGTATCTCGTTAAAAAGGTTTAGTTTCCACGGGAAAATACTTTAAAGATTTACCGAAGCGAAGCGAGGACCGGCTACCTACTAGGTTTTCGGGTTAAAGTTTGCATGTATAACATTGAGCTAAAATTTTACGCGTAGTCACGTATTATTCTTCCCGCAGTTAAATAGATCAACTTTAGCAGTAGACAAGCTCAAGGACGAATAAAGCTCCTTCAAAGCAAGTCATGTTTTAATATTCTCCGCCATTCTCACTAATAGCTTATAATTTTAGCGGTAACATGAAAAATCATCAGTCGTATAACAAGCGCACCTTAATTGAGGGGCAATTTTATCTTTTTGACGTCGATTATTCACAATGCGTGAAAAAGCGAATAAGGTCGTTATTGTAAGGTACAAAACAGCTTTGTGTTATAAGGCAGCTACGCAATTACTATGTAACAGTCCATTTTACTCAACGTGAATAATGACGCTACAAGTTAACGCTTTGTCATTTAAAACGGTGAAGGAAACCTGATCTTCTGTATTTGGGTATATGACTTTACATAAAGTACGAAGTGTCTTTGAACTTTGAATGCGAATAACTTTGTATTAGCTTTAACAATAGTTTTTTATTGATAGCTAATGAATACACGGTCTCAGCTCATAGAATAAATTCCATGGTAATTTCAAGATATGACTGAATGTTATTATAAATTAATGCTTTTTGATTTACCAGTGATTAATCCATATATTTATATGTGGAGGGTTGGACTTTCGGTATGATTTTAAAATAAAACAGGCAGCATATATTTCGACAGTATATTAATGTGATACTATGTGAATACTTATAGCATAAAGTTAACCTTTAACTACTCAGATTAAATTAAAATTAGGTAAGAAATTTAAGGGAATAAATTGAAGGGATTTAGTGTATAAAAAGTTTTATTTCAGAGGATTTACCACTCTCCTATGGTTGTTACTGGTAATGTACTTGTCTCGGCTGATTTAACACAAATCCAATTTCCCCGTGACAGCACAGTTACCGTAAGTAACTTGCTCCGTACATTTTATCTTAGAGTGGTTTCTTATCTCCACCCACGTAGTCTTTAGCGACGGTACTAGTGTGTTTTGAGCCTGTGACTTCATAAGTAGATGTACTAGGTAATGTCAAATTTATTTCACGAATTTAAGACTGAAGTTGCACTTTCGTTCTGTAATCAGGTTTGTGAAAACAGTGCGTTTTAGTCGAGTTCGAATATTATAGCCTTATTATTGCAACAAGATAAATGCTGATTATTATTATGGGATACGAGTAAAAAGTTAAAGTTTAAGTATGTGGGCATTGGGAGTGGACACATAGGCTCTAAACAATTATGTTTAAATTAAACAATAAATATTAAAGAAATACTATTGATTGTAGAATACAATTTAAAAATCATCGTGTACAAATTACGACATAAGACCAGTCTCATTAAAACTACAATTAAAAAATCTTTAAAAATCTATAACAACAGCTCTCGTAGAACAGGACAGTAAAACGTAACCAATATCGATAAAGGAAATACACAACTGGTGTGTGTAAACATCAATAAACCGGCAGTTAAAATTGATTGCTGGTGCAATTTGTTCGTGATGGTTCACAACTGAAAAGTTAATAAGTACGCGCCGTTCAATTTATTATGAGCCGGGTAGAGACAGTACCCGTACCGTCCTTAAAAATAAAACGAATTCTGTCGCGTGATCTATTTATTTGTTTTCTAAAATATTTGATGGATATTTCAATCGTTCTGTTAATCCTACTGATATTATAAATGTGAAAGTTTGTTAAGTTTGTACGTCCTTCACGCTCTAACCGTTGAACGGATTAAGCTGAAACTTGGCACACATATAGTTTGCATCCAGGAATTGGACATAGGATAGATTGTGATTCGGTAATCGGGATTATAGGTTGTCTTGGGATAAATTCAATATTTTGTTCAACGACTTTTCCGCGGGCGAAGCCGCGGGCATCATCTAGTCTTCTATATAGATATAAATAGCATTTTCGATTAAGTAACCTCTCAATAATATTACCTTATCTTCTTCTCTATATTTATAAGAGACATGTTTTATTACATCTGTGAAGCTTTTCCCTTCGTATTAGTCATACCTAATTCAATTAAAGACTATCCTTATTAAGTCCTCAATTCATCATGTCTGTATCTGTACACAATTTAAGGAATATTGTGTGTCGGGCGTATGTCACTCTCTTCTACAACGAAGAAGAATCCTATGATACCTTACATATTGAAATGCATTAAGCCGTTTGTAAAGCGTGCCAAAAATTGGCATACCTACATACAAACGCGCTCAAAACAATTACCCTCCTTCTGGCGCAGTCGGGAAAAAATCTCAAAATTACTATCATAACCTATCAATCCTATCATTACTTTAACATATGCGTATGGTTAAAAGGCGGCTTTGAGTAAGCGGCATGTATTATTAACCTTAATGACCAGTAATGGTTTTATTAATGTGGTGCTATCATCGAGCTTTCGTCCATTAACGGAGCTTAAAAACTCGATTCAATAATTTGTATTGAAAACGTGATATAATTATATATACTACGAGTAAACTGGGCAGACGGTGTTCTGCTACATACAGTTCGATTGATCCCTTAGTTTATCATGTGTTTAATTTTAATGTACCTTTAGTAAATGCTCATCATGTCGGACAACTTTGCTATGGCAGCGTTTTAATTACTTTAATATTTTAGCCCGTCCCTTGAAGTATCTAAACATCAGCACCTCCTGCCGGGTCCTACTATGGCT
>LGAG01000165.1:196996-240147 GCA_001278395.1 Lerema accius
TATTGGTCAAGTGCAGAAAACTTTAGGCCTTAAGCATACGCCTATGCAAGACCTTGGATACTATAAAAATCACCGCGTAGTCGGCCTAGATGTTGATGAACCGCTTCTTGACGGAATATTTAAGATTAGTATGACTGACGAGACGTGAGTGTCAATCGTAATTCGATATACTATTCCTATTACTTAAATGAAATCGAAGTTTAAAACTCGATGATGGCATCGGTAGAGGATTACCTGAAACCAAAATATTTCAATGTTAGAAACAGAAATTTAAATTGTAAGGCTAGTGTTAAATATTAACGAATCAAATTTTAGTTTGTTGACTAAAATCAAAGCGCTTAGAATCTAAAATATTAAATTCTAAATACTTATTGAAAGTTGAAAGTGTTATTCTGTAGGCCTAGGTAATGAGACTAAGGCATCACTGGGATCTCTATTCATGGCCTGAGACCCGTCAGATCCATTTTATTGAAAACACTGACGTTTGCCCAATGAATGGCTACAAGATAAAAGTCGCAAAGTCTGGAGTTTTATAAAAAGATGTCTTTATACAAGGTTAACTTAAAAACAAAACAGTGCTAAGAAAATCATATCTTGTACTTAATAATAATATTTTTTTACGTAATCAGTAGAGGATTATGAGTTAAATATACAAGTGAGATAATTATACACGTCAGTGAGTTATTTTCAACTGGCTTTTCAAAAATAAGCCTTTCAACGTTTGTATTAAAACTCTTATACTTTTTAACCCACTGCTTTAGAAGCAAGGTTTTGTTTTCGTCCGCATGTAAGTCCCTTTTTTGGACAAGCTGTACCGCCCAAACTACTTGACGAATATAACAAATAAAACAAATTAGTATCAATATGTCCAAAAGACTACCCTACATAATTTAAACAATATTTGTCAACCACAGTTGTCAACAGAATAATTCTTATATTATAATTTGAAGAAAACTTGATTATTGGCGTTATATTTTCTGTTCAAACAGACTTTAATAATAAGATTAGCGAGCAGACACCCTGGCGACGTTAACTCAATTAGTAGTGGGAGAGGGTTCCTAACTGTTAGTGCTATAATTTTCCTGAGAGTTTTTAAATCAAGGGAGAATTCACTTGAAGCAAGTTTCTGTACAAAAATCGGTAGACGAAAACTACACGTGAAGACCGAGTGGGTTAAAAATAGTAAATTATGTTAAACTTCACATAGGATCTTATAGTTCTATAAGATAAGTATGTTTACTTATCGACTAACAAAAATCTCATAAAAATCCAAGCAGTATTTTTTGCGTTTATTGCGTTCAGCCATACAGATAAATTAGGATATTAGAAAACCCGCGTTGTGGTCAAAATTCGAACGTAACTCACATGTTAAACTAAAAACTTGGTCGATAGGTATGTAGCAGTCTATGTCACCGTCAACTGTCTGTCAGTAAGGCCTTTCGTCTGACTTATGTATGTGAGTGACATTTCTATGTAGCAAACGCAATGTGGGACTGTAGGTTTTGTTTTAGTTCCTAAATTAAATGAATGTATGTATAACACATATTTTACAAAATATTTGAACAAAACACGTAACTGTAAGTATAAACCGCCTACAACTTTTCAACAATATCGTGTCAATCAATCACAATAGATCGTGTGATACAAATTTTAAATCATTACTTCGCGTGATCTTCGATTCAACCACGAACAGCCGAATGCAACGAAGATTACAAAGTTTTATTCCTTCAAAAGTTTCTTTAACAACTGACCTACTTTTAAAAACCTACTTTATTTAAATTAAAGCACCCATAGGTACTAAGTAACGTTCATACTGTAATCGAAAACATAATTAAAAATTTTATAATCAACTATTCGTCGAACATTTCTGTAGCGATTACTCGGAGCGATTAACCGGAATATGAAGTCTTAATTACACTTAATAAATTTTCTTTATTGATATTTCTTGCAGTAATTTGTACGGAAAACTTTAACAATTATTTTTGTCAAGGATACGAATTACTCGAATTACTTCTAACGAATGCTATTAAAGCACAGTATTCCTTCCGACATGAAAAATAAATTAGCGTAAAATCAAATTGGATTCCTCAGAAGTTATGGGCCAATTCAACTCGACAATAAAGTGGGGAAGCGAGGAATATTCTAAGAAAAACAAAAAAACGTTTGTACAATAGTGCCTTCTCCGGAGTAGTGCAAACAAGAATCGCTGGCGCATCGAAGTGGAAGACTCCTAACGAGTTGGCTGTGTCGGCAGTCGTAGTCGACGGAACAGCGTGGAGCATTGTGCGCCTGCTAAAACGAAGAAAACGAACCGCTCCTAGTATGTACAAGTTGACATAACGAGGTGTTTTGTGAATAAGTACCAATTCGTGTGGACGAGCGCATTTTGCGAGCTGCGACGATTTATCATAATGTCTGTTGCAACATTAGCATACTAATTATGAAAAAATTATGTCAGCTGCGAACTCGTACTAAGAAATCACGACTTTAAAATGGACACATGACAAAAGTTATCACAAAATTTTTGCTGCAGAACTGCTGCAGAAGCTTAATATAAAACGCAGTCAGTGGCATTGCTTTTCTATAGCACTGGTGGATGGCTATCGTGGTTCTTAAAATGTGTTGATGGCAAAGCCCTTCAAGTTACTAAAACATTATTTATTTACAACATTAGATTTAAATGTCTTCTTATCTTTCCCTTTGAAAACGCGCGTCAATTTAGTTTCTTATAACATGTTTCATGTTCCTAAAATAGTACAGAGCATTTTCTCGCGTATCTCGGATGTCTGAAAAGAGATATTATAAGTACATACCTATTATTTATCGACAAGGCGAGGCGTCTCGTGACAGTGGGCAATAACCCTACAAAGTGAATTTCCTCGACGCCCGTTAAGCTGAATACACAAGACTGAATCCATTTTCACGACAGGAATATAGACGGACTGATAAACGGAATTGACGTCAAGACAGTAAACAATTTGGTGTTGCTGACCCAAAATGGAATTCATTGCGAAAGACGTTATTTTATTTTGTGTAGGTGGTATCTGTCGATACTGGCTTAGATGCCTCTAATACGATGGCATCAAAATAGAACATTGATATTTTTCTAAAAATAAATGCAATAGATTTTCTGCCATGGCTACTGTTTGGACGTAAACCTACAACCGAATAAATATCTACCAATCACGATTTGGCCTTTAATTAAAAACTTAATTTTGAATAAGTAAAATGTCAAGAGACCTATGATATTTTTGGACGACCTGTTCAGCAACATTCCGTTCCCAAACGAGAAAAAAATACAATATTCGCCCTCTCTTTACCTGTAAAAGAGATACCCTCAAAAAATTGCTTTTGTTTCGAAATATTTTAATTAATCCAGTGAATATATTCCCTATTTTTATTCATATAGCCTTCAAATTCCACTAACTTTATTAATTAACACCGAATTTACAATAACGATATGTAAAATAACAATATTCGGTTCACTATTACACTATGAATGCTGTTAAGGCAATAGCAATTTGATGATAGGCAAGCGTACATCATATGCAGGTATGGACTCAATAACATGCTCGAGTAGGTGACCTAATTATATGAGAGCTTGAACCTACTCTACAATAGAATAACGATACATGTAGGAGAACCTTGCGACCCAAAATAAAAAAAAATTAAATGTAGATAAATCGAACGTACTAATACGGATACTGTTTCTGAGTACTGTACAATGTTTTTCATTACTTCAGCAAATACAAAATTATACACAGTCTATGATGTTGATTTTAAAATATGTTGTCATTGAATACGTTATTCTAATTAAGCAATTTCAAAATATAATTACACAACTTTTTTTTGTAAGTACTCATTTGCTTACCGATGTGTTTGATTATTGCGGAATTATTTCTGAATTCTTTTGGATTACAATAATTATTATCTATGACAGATGTTTGTAGTCGGTGCGGAAAACTCCGAGCGCTTAATTAATCATTTAAAAAAGGCACGTAAAATATAAGAATGATACAAAGATGTTTCATAATCGACACCAAATTTTACAGATAGAAAATCAAAGCCAACTGTCACAAAATGTATTAAATTAATAGCGTAACTACGACATCCCAACATCTCGTCGTTATTGATTAGTTATTGACACTTCACTAACGATTACACAATCGGTGATCCACGCTCGTCCTCTGTTCCGGGAACCGTAAGGATCATTAATCAAAGGGCACTGTGGTAGCAGCTTTGAAATTACAATATCGCAGCGATTATGAGTGAAATTAACTGCCGTCTGTTCATCATATTATACCGCCCCGACGCGCGAGCTTGAGATACCATTGTGTTTGTTTATTTTAAGAATTCAGGCAAGTCTTCTCAGCGATTTATACGGAATCTTAAAACAGATTTCACTGGTAACAAAATTAATTGTTATATTCGAATACATAATTAACAAAAACAGTTGTGATTGCTATAAAATTCAGCTAATTTATTGCTTTAGTTAATTAATTGGCAAGTATAATTTAATCAATAGCTGGTAAAACTTTACCTACTTATATAATACCGGACGTAGGTATACCTTATTGAAAAATGAGTTAAGTTACATGCAAAGAAAAAACTGTTCCCAAAATTATTTTCAACGATCAAAACTGAGGCTGCGCCGTATAAGGCATAAAATATAATTGTGTCGGCAAAAAGTTTCCCCAAAGGGACGAATGCCACCCAAGACGAGACGTGGGAAATATGGTTATTATATTTTTATACCTACGTGTGATAAAAAGCTGTATCAACATATCGGAAACAGTTTACTTTTTACGAGGTACTGCGGCTATGTACAGAGCTATTAAACATTCACAAAATAACACCTTTCCCCATTAATTTCAATACAAATGGAGTGTATCCGACCCGAACTTTTGTGAAAAATTGCCGGGCGTCACAGTCTGTTTGTTTATATAACTGCCTATGTATTGTATACTTTTTATTTATTATATTCGATGATACGTAAACTTAGTCAGTGTTATAAATGTTTAAGACTTACTGCTAAAGACGGAAAAGAAAATATGAATCAGTCTATTCTTGATCCTAACCAGTCTTCAGGCATATTGATCATCACGGATTATGCAATAATACTTGTAAATCCGAGTTGAGACTTTAAGAATGAACACAAGTTTGTTGCTTCTAAACTATTAAATACAGTAACTCCTTTAAAGTTTTTGTATATGAGAAATATTTTCAAAATACGTAAGTCCATTATATTTACAAAAAAATATCAGCAATTATCCATTACAAGAATTCGTCAGCCACATTAATTAAGCATACAATCGTGAGTGATATGACATGAAACTTATTTATTCTGCGATCAACTCGCAATGGAATGAAATTGAAAACAATTAATGAACGAGTAATAAAATATAATTAATGTTTAAAATCCATGACTTATTTTCCCTGAAGTGACATGTATTTTGCTGTTTCTGGTACATTGTCGGCAATTATCGGCGACGGAAGGCACAAGTGAAGCATAGTAGGTTCACTGTGATAACGTTTTTTGGGGCAATTTCGTTAAATGGGTAGTCATTTACGTAAACGAGGGCTTTTCTGAATAATTGCTGTATAAAGGTCGGTAATGGGTACAATTTTCAAGATTGTTTCCGTACACTATTATTTTGTGCTAGTTAATTATGAGCAAAATATGGGTGTAGTTGAATACGGATGTGTATTTTTAATAAACCCACGTTCAAATTTGCAATCCAACAATGTAATGTGGCCAGCATTGTAGGAATTTAACCTCGTACAGTAAATCTACATACAGCTATTTGATTATTGTTATTTTAAAATTACTTTATTACCTTAATTTTAATACAGTTTCTATCAGAATAATAATAAGAATCTACGTAATAACAAAAAGTTTGTTTTCTACGAGCTACGCCGTAACACTAGACGTCTACGAATCCGTAGCTTACCCGCTTACCGACTACGAAATGGTGCTTTGTCGGGCAGTGCTTTTAAAATTGTAGGTCGCATACTGTCTCACGTTTAGACCCAGTATTAAGATTTCCGCTGACAATCGAAAATAACTTTAACGTTCAAATATAAACGTACTTCTTGGACTCACACCTTTTTAGAATTCCGTTCGGAACTCTATTGCTAAGCCTCCACTGTCTTGTCTGTCTAATAATTATATACAAATACTGAATGTAAAAAAATTAAAACATTAAGGGGGTCCCCATTATAATAAAAGATTTTTTTTTAACAAACGTGATTTTCTTTCATAGATTTGGTGCGGGAACCCTTCGTGTGCAAGTGCGACTCGCACTTGGCTCATTTTTTAGGAGGTAATATTCCTTTAATGAGACATTGGCTTGACACTAGGTAAAAAGGTTTACTGTCCATTGTTAGTAATCAAATCACCTAGCCTAGGCACCATTTTGTGAAGCCGATTCCCTGAAGAAATTCCGTCACCTCAATTCGCTCTGGAAAGTAATTAACGCCGAACTAGGGGTACGTGCGAGTAACTACGCGGAACATTTCACGAATACCAATTACCTAAAACGTATTCTCTGATTAGGATAAATGTAAATTTTATAAACAAAATGGCTTAAAATATTTCGTATATTTTCATTTAATTTCATGAGGGAAGCTATAAATACTAATCTTTATATAGATATATAAAAGAAAATCCACCTTACATGTGTATGTTTGCGAAGTTGAGTTCAATTAATTGCAAAGACTACTCAAAAATAATATCTCAAAAGGGCATTTAAAATGACGCGTTAAATCTATTAAGAGCACTGAAAACCACTGATTTTAAGATAGAAACCAACGATTAAATATACATATTAAAACAGGCACATTATGCTCGGTAGGTATTCGAAATTTTCTCATTATAAGTAATTTAGATTCTTGAATATTAAATATCGAGAATATAACTTTAACCTCGTGTAGGAAGATGTCGGCAAAATTTAACCTATAGTAATTACAGCAGACGGCGGTTTTTAGTTATAATGACTTGTATATTTCAGGCAGCGCTTGTTAGGTACGTGAGATGATAAAAGGAAACTCTGTATTATTAGTAAGGGCAAACAGTTAACGTATATGCTATCTTTATTTTATTACAGATAACACTAATTACTAATTAGTGAATGACTCATCAAGCCCTAAAGAGTATACCTACCGAAAGCTATTTTCAGTTTTAATTTGGAACAAAATGTGTGAAAGTTTATAATAGACTAGTGGTCTTCCATTATGGTTTGGTTAACCTTTTACCTGCTCTCTGAAGTGGCAATAGCATGGCCACATAAACGAAGTCATAACTAGCCTTTTGTTTATTTGTCGAATGTTTTGATATTTTAAAAACAATTATTCACGCAGAATAAGTATTGTCAGAAATTATGATTTTATAAATTTATGTCTTTGATCCTGCCCAGTCATCGACTTTTCATAAAATCTAATTTATTCTTGGTCTAAAAAGAAGTCAATCTCTAAGATTCATTATCAATTTCACTGTCATTTTATTTCTATAAAACTTTTCTAAATTTAATTTCGTAATATAATATTACAAGACCTATTTTAATTCACGAGGCCTGTAACTGTCTTACCCAAATAATTTTTCGGAATAAAAATATCACAAAGAATTTTTTTTATTTGTACTGCAAATGAGATTCCGAAAACTCCATAGTAAAATTGATATAAATTTAAATAATGTCATCTAATTTGTGACTTTAATGTACTGACGCAGAGGTAGGTAATTAAAAAGTATAGAATCACAAAATATTGATAAACTTTACTGACCCAAAAAAATATTTGTAATTTAAAATATTAATCTAGTAGCTCGACAGCTACTATAGTTCGACAACTAACATATAAAGACCAATTAAAACAAGGCCTGTAAACACTGAATCTATTAGTTTCGTAGTTACAGAAAGATACATAAAAATTCAATGGTTACACAAATACCTGATGAATTCATACATCGATTCATTCATCGATGTTTCACCCCGAATGAAATGCAAAAATAAAATGTACTCTGGCACACCTAATCTTTATTTTTACCGACTGTTTCTTACACACCGCAATACCGTCAATTTTTCCTTATGTTGGCTAACCGTAAAATTCCAGGTATTATTAAATAATGGAATAAGGAAGGCTCTCCAATATACGAGAAAGAACGAGGAAGTATAAATACATACCTAACATATTTTCAATTTGTCTGTTAATCTCGACATGAATGTCGTATAAAGAATGCTCTTGAAAAAACGGGAGGTTTTCTCAGTTTAGGGAAACGAGGATTGAAAGGGAATGCCTCCCTTCAGAGGCTTTCATTAAGTGAACGCTTAAATACGACAAAACCTTGCGGAACAATCTTGACTATCTTGTTTGATAAAGCGCGGATGAACTACGAGCTATATTTTTTAATTCGACTCTGAACCACAACATGTAATAGAGAATTAAATTCCTGGTTTTAGTTCGTTATGAATTTTTTTAATGTCGATTAAAGACGAAAAAATATATACACTGAGACTTCGGAACAAATGAGCGTAGTAGAAAAAAAAAATAACGTACCTACTTATCACTTGATAACGTTTCCCCCTACATTGCTCGACAGGCCGTGCTGTGTGACATACGTCAAATCGAAAAAGAAAGAATAAAAATTACGTAATTTTTTTGTTCTGAATGCGCGGGCTATACATATTTTGGTCTGAAATGTTAATATTTATCAGAGAATATTTATAGTCAATACGGAGTTCGTTTTGGGGATGGGTGACAGATCTTTGTTCTTGGATGATGAATTTATATGTCGTGCTGTATTATTTGTTGATTAACGTGACGATGTGGTCAGTCTCAGTCAGTCTTTGAGAAATAAATAAAAAAAAAATGTTAACTGTCCATTCCTCCTGCTGTGTGCGAAAAAGAATCCTAGCGCGAGAATGTCATAAATGACGTGTCGATATGACATTTTCGCTTCATCTATGGGTAATCGCTCGCAGTAGAGACAGTCACTTAGGTCTGTGAGTAAACCGGGAGGTTATGAATTAAACGTGGATACTTAACATTGTAGGTGCTTGAGATGGTATCATCTAATGGAAATAGAAAAGCCTGCCAACAAAGCATTACGCAAATAGGGTATTATCAATATAAATGAAAGGATCTACTGCCGGGCTATAGATATAATCGTGGTCGTGAATAATTTCAGAAACATTAAGACATCATAATATAAGTTACGACGATAATCTCTTTGAATGCCCTATTGAAGTCACTTTGTATTTCTACGGTAACGAAAATTCAAATAAAATATAAATGCCAAATCATGTTTGGAGATCTAAAATTATTTTGGACGACACTACGTAAGTAAACCTGTCGATGTAATACCGCAGCAGGTGATTATTCGTAATGATACATCGATCAATTATAATCTCGAAACTCAACTACACCATATATCTCAGTACCTCAATACCTCAGTAATGCGGTACTATCCCAAACTAGACGTGTTGTTGACCATAAACATTCTAAAACGGGCAAATCATGTTCTCAATATCATTACCGCGTGGGAACACTCGCTATACCCAATTATGGTATCACGTATTATTATATTAGAACGACATAGCTAACTGTTCGTGACGACTATACTAAGACCGATATGCTATGGTTTTGTTCGGTTTGTAGAGCGTGCGATACGGTTCAAGCCACTCATTCATGGCAACTAACGGTCCCAGGTAATCGACTAATGAACTATGCAGACGCTCCGTCACTCATGTGTTACTGTTACACCATTACATGGCCATTATTAGCTCTTAACGAAACGGTGTAACAGATACTAAACAATACGCGGCCCGCGTTCAACGGTTCACGGTTATTTTAAGAAAATGAGGCCTTATAGAGGATGGTATAAAGCACAAAGTTCACTGCAAGACTGCTGCATGCAACATGCTCTTAGAATGTTGAATGTGATTGAATCATAAAATGGACTTGTCCGGGAACATTTCAGAAAGTTGTAAAGTTTTAAACATACGTACAGTAGATATGATATTTAATTTTATTCGTATATTCGTAAGTCGCATAATAAGATTTAATATTAATAAACACAGAGTAAGCTTGTTTTTTAAAGTACTCGTAAATTCAAATTTTAGTAAGGGCATCCGGTTATTGAGACTTTTTTTTAAAAACGCTGTAGGTGTATAGATGAAATCAGGAATTCTGCCATCGAATCCGTGGCCGGAATTCAATGGAATTGTGGTTCAATACACGTGTTTTATTTTATTTTTTATGACACGCATGTTGTCCGGAAACCGAATATCTGGTTAAAATAAAATAAATCTGGTTAAAATAGAATAGAACAAAATATTTGACTAAAATGAAAAATATAAAAAAAAAATTTTTATTATATCTGTGCCCGTGTGACACAGAGCAATGTCGGAAGATAATAAAACAAACCGGATATTCTAACCTTATTACTCTGTATAAGGTAACGTTTGTTCACGTTCATAACGGCATTAATATTCAGTGTTAAATAATCCTAAGAGACAGATTATCCATCAAGGCGCAGTCATCAATATGCACATAATATGTAGGTATTATAAATGGTCGTGAAAGTCACAGGAATATTAACATACCAGTGCATCACGAGCAAAGCTGAAGAAAGTGAAACGAGTGACACAACAGTTTTATTACGAAACTAGTGGCGCCCTCGCTTCATTGCGACAACTATTTTAACTATGTATTATCCCGAAGGAAAAACGCTAGTTCCAGGGTTTACAAGTATTCTAGACTGGACCCAGCTTTATAAACATCCCAGTGTCCCGGTTCCCAATGTTTCATACAAATTTTAATCTGTTATTTCGCTTGAGCAAAACAATTTCTTGGAATAAAAAATACCCTAGTACCATCTTAGTTACGTTAGCTGTAAATATGCCAGGATTCTAATTTGATAAAGTATCTTATTCGTTCCAGTGGCTTTCGCGTGATCCCTACAGCTAGTTAAGGATTATAACAAGAAATTGTTTTGATTTCAAAAACAGAATTGATCATGTTACAGTTTCATTATTCAGATATACGAATAGATGTAGGTAATACTGTATTCATACGTCGTGATATGAAGCCCTAAAAAGCAGTAAGCAAGTATTCCCCTTGATGTTAAGAGGTCACAGCCCGAGAGACGTTCTCGAGGCCGACGCAGAACTGAGCACTAAACTAGAACAACTAGAGCTTCTACGACATGCACAAGGATTTACGAAAACAAGTAATATTTTCTAGAAAAACGAAAAACCTGACCCCAAAAAAATATGGGGGTTAGGAGCGCCGTAATCCTACTAATATCCTACTAATCCTACTAATATTATAAATGTGAAAGTTTGTAAAGATGTTTGGATATTTGGATGTTTGGATGTTTGTCCCTCCTTCACGGTCTAACCGTTGAACGGATTAAGCTGAAACTTGTTACACAGATAGGTTGCATCCAGGAGTAGGACATAGGATACATTTCATCCCGATTATAGGTTCCCTTGGGACGAAATCAATATTTTGTTTATCGACTTTTCCGCGGGCGGAGCCGCGGGCATCGTCTAGTAAAAAATATATTTCTTACAATAGAGTCGAATGACGAATACTCCAAGTTTGTACTGTGGAGCGTACTAAGGAAATGAAAAAATTGTTTAACAATCATTGACCTCGGATAACTTAACATTAACATTACATGGGGTAAAAATAAAACTAATTAACCATAACCTTACGACACTAGAGCTCTCACATCCTTCATTCACGAAAAGAAGCTCAAGAAACGAACATACGTAGACACATATAGACATACACTTGAAAAACACTACTATCTACCCTTTATTCGGTGCAGTCGTGTAAGAACAGAATAACTTTAAACAGAAGCCCAGGTAAAAAGCTGCAAGAGTTTAATCCCTTCATAAATCTAAATGAGCATTAAGCAAATTAAAGGAAGTCCAGGCGTGTCAAGATCTTTGTGAACTTTGATCGCATTACGTCACGAATTCACAAACTTCAATATCCCCTTCTACCCTCGATATTTACTTAAACAGAAAACGAGATCACGCAAATCGCAAAACCAGAACAGTTTGCTAATCTCTTGGCGAAGAGAATATAATTACGTACTTCATAATTAAATATGCTACTATATTTACTTTTATAATTAATAAGTATAACATAATAAACAGTTCATTGTGTTTGCTGATACGATAATGAAACCACATGATATCAAATTGAGTAAAGTACCAGTACTAAAGCCTATGGTATCATAAATATTTATGAAGTTAACATTGAAACAATATCTACATATTTTAAGAAAAGGGTGCAGATAACTAAAGTTATTGTTTTGATTATTATTTTTGTAACAAACTATGATAGATACACAACATAATTGTCAGGGAACATACCTACTTGTCGAAGGAGTTCTCTTCGACCATCTTCTACAGAAAGTTGAACTTGACATCCGCCAGTCAAGGATATCAAAAGACTAATGTGTATTGCTTGACATAAGTTATGAGCGAATTTTGACCGCAAAACAAGGCCCCTAGTTATTTTAACTATGTTTCATACTTTCATTTATCCATAATTAATTTTTTTGTAACCAGTATTTTTTTAACTACTATTTGTTATCCTTAAAGCCATTAAACGAAAACACGTAAGTTTAACCTATAAACCAAGTGAGATCGAAATGAAATACCAATTTCCTTTATGTAGGTATTCTGCATTTTGTCGCGTTACCTTGCCTTTTAAATCGACTCCAATACATTTTCTATTTTGTATTCGTATAAACTTTTGAAGATCTAGGTCAAGTTTATTTTTACTTTTACTCGGAGCGCTAGTTTCAGTTCTATTACAGAAATACAATAAGCTGGTTTTATTTCAATAGCACCGTTCCCTATTGTACCCGATTAGAAAACCAGGCAGTGAGCTAGTTGTCAAAACAATGGGGAACTAGAAAGTTGATTGAGAACTGTGTATACGGTATACATAATTTGGGGACCCCATTGAGAAGTTAAGATAGGTATAAGAGATATCTAAAGTGACATTCAATAGCGAATTTATTAATCACTTGTGACAGATTTGTTTAGATGAAACAATTGAAGAGCATTTGATTTTGGTGTTTGTAACAAAGTGACATTGAAACTTTAAAAAAATATAGTGCTGTGGCTGTGATGTATATTATGGATATATCTGCGACCCAATATTTTTAGCCGTGTTGTTGCCATAGTTAAAGATAAAGGGGAGAGCAAGATGCAAGAAAACTACACTGAAATTAGCCAACGAAAGCTTAGAGGCGAATAATTTTAGAAAGAAACTTACGTAGAAAACATCATTATAGTTAAAAAAATACCTGGAATAAACGTGCTACAAGCAGTACAATTTTAGAAAAAAGTAAGGTATTAAATCTGTGAGTCTGAGTATTATCATTAATAACAACTTAATGCTATTATGTAATAATAATAATATATAATGAGTCTCTTCTACGAATTAAAAGCGAGAAGAGTAAATTGGCTGCTATTATTACAATGCGACGGCAAACGTATTATGAAATGGCGTAAGTATATACCTATCGTTTCGCGGATATTCGTTAAAACGTTGATAATGTCAAGGTCTCATACATTGCTTGCTACACAGGTGTCATCACGTCATCTACGACATTGAAAGTAATTAGCGGCCATGTTTCTCAACTGAGCATCTTTTAATAGTATAATCTTAATTATTATTGTTTAGCAAACAAATACCAACGGACGTTTTGAATTAGTTATTCATGCATTTAGGAATATTTTATAATGTTGACGACGACTGCAAAAAAATTTGCATGGAGGTATTCACATAAATTATACCTATTATAATAGAAAGTGAATTAATGTATCAAAGTTTAACCACAGAACATAAAATACATACGAGCTACCCACTAACAACTTGTTCTGTCTCAAGTTGGCAGTAGGAACGTTGCCAAACAGCTTGAGTTAGTAAAATAACTGCCATAAAAATAACCTTCAACGACCTCGACATTCTCGCAGAATAACTTTATGATTTTAAGCCCATTATCCAGAGTATTCACAAATCAAAATTCCATTGAGAAATTCTTGCACAAAGCTTAATTACAGAAAATTAAGGGATCTCTGAGGAAATCCAAAACGTAAATAATAATACAGCCGATGAAATGTCTTAACAGACAGATACTGATTTTGCTTACAAAGTAACAAAAATCCAACTCATAAATATTCAAGCTAGCTCCATAGAGGAAATAGAATAGCCGAGTACAAATTGAGTGGAGAGGATAATATCGGGAAAGCTTAAGAATACAATGAAGGAAATTATGAATGCGTGGCGCCTGTTTCGTGCATGGAATTGCTAAAGTATTTAGGATGATCCCTTTGTGGATTCATCTCGCCTATCTCCTGTTAAATAGGACTTGCAGTTTCAAAATCTAATGTTTTAAATGTTTATAAGGAAATGTACTGGTTGAATGCAGCTACGGTGAGAATTTCTGTAATTTGGGTTACCCATAAAATTTTCATTAAGTAATTAATTTTTATTAAATCTAAGCCTTCTTAAAAAGCTTGGAGATATAGAGATACCCAGGACTAAAGAAGAATTAAATCTACGTTGGGTTTTTAATCTCGAAAGTTACAAGTACAAACGAATGCAATAATAATACTTTTCTATTATATTTAATTCGCAGCATGTCCTCATCTACTAATGAATAGAAGTCAAAGAGCTTTATTACTTTATAACATGGCTAATTCTGAAACTAAAAATTACAAACGAACGCAAGAAAACCATTTCAAACTCTTTTTTAATATTATTAGCAAGCTATTTATACATGTTTACCCTTGGAGTTTTCTTTGTTTGTTTTCAACGAGTTATTTATCCGTTTTTTATTACCCACGCAGTTAATTTAATACTTGGACGCGATGAATGTGTCGAGGTAATCAATACGATGCGCAATGAGCCGTGATTCCCGTAAAACCTGTATGCAAACATTATTCACAACTGGTAAGTCTGGTAATGGTAACGCAACTGTATTATTTATCTTCAAGTAAATAAGTTGCGAGGACGTGTACATACTGTAGGTTGGTTTATTAACTCAACATTTAGTAGGTATATTAAATTAATTAAATTATGTACAATCAATAAAATACATTCAGTAACGTAGGTAACGAAAAGCGTTGCCCCCTGGCAAGGGAGGATTGAAACAATGTGCAAGCTAGTTACTACAGCACAAGGACTTAAATGGAGCAGATGGTGTTAATTGTTCGTTACCCTACTTTCTAGACTGTTCTCAAAGATACTACGATACTAGAATTTAAGCTCAATTTCGGATGTAACTTAGCATCAACTCAAGGGACATAGGAGACATAAATAAACATAATTTAAAAATGGATTTTGTTTGACACAATATTTGTAAGATAGACTGAAGATGTTTGGATGTTGAGATGAAATTTTGTTTGGAGAAATAAATCTCGCGCAAACGAAGCCATGGTTAAAGTTAGTATTATAATCATATATGAGAAGAGATACCTGACAAATGACTCGCCGATGCGGACGGACGAAAGTCGCCTAACACAAGTAATAACGAAAGTTATCCAACAATTAACGAACCGAACTATGACGAATTTTCACTAGACGTTATAATAGTATCGTCAAACTAAACGGAAGGTCAAATGAACAAGAACGACCGCTTTCGACTTGAGACTGAGTGAAGAAGTAAACATAAAAGTAACGACTGGAAGCTCTAATTTAATGATTATACATTATGTATATGATGATAATAACAAATTAAACAAAATAAACTCTCTCACAAAACCATATAGGTATGTGTATTAACTGCATTAATATTATGCAGGATTCAAAACAATACTTCTGGAAAAAGATAAGAGAATTGGAAAATTCACAAAACTGTTTTCAGGGGATTTTAATACTATACTTTTAAAGCAGTTAAGATTACAAACCAAGCAAGATATCGGTTATCTAAAAATTTTAATGAGCAAAAAATTCGGAGTTTCAAATTTTTAATGACCCGCTCTCATTTATACTATAACAATACTGCTTAACCTTTCGATTTAATGGTGAAAATTCTTGGGAAATTAAACAACTTTTGGGTCAAAGTTCAAGAAGTTAGATAAAATTAAAACTTTGAGCCTTTTTGTTAAAGAATTAGATTTAGAAATAATTGAATTTATTACCTATCTTCAAACCTGATGTTAATGAAGACCTTTATAGTCTACAGTATCTCAATAATCTGTTGGTAGGAGTGCTGTAGTCTTTTTACGTGCAGATATAAGGTAATTTTTGCATTCAGCTTGTTTGAATTATTAAATTTGGCCTTCAATATTTAATACTTGAGTCATAGTAGAGTCTGATCCCGGAAGTACAACGAACGAGGCAATGGCGTCAAGTCCTTATCGATGTGAGTTGAAGTTACCTTATTGTTTAGGCTTATTTCTGACGATACCTTTACTAGATATGGTTGATAGTGCAGTTACATTTCCAGAGTCCATTCATCCAGGATCTAGGTCAGAGATTCTTAAAAAATGGCACTAAAAGCCGCGGTCGGACGTCCTTTAAATTAGGGAAAATCCGGAGAAACCTAGGCGAATGGCAGCCCTATATAATAACATTAACCCGAACGCTATTTCTCACGATGTGGATTCCCATCGGAATTTTCTATTGCCATGTCCCGCAGCAGTCTCGCTCCGCCCGAGTGAGGTCCGTCTAGACTCTAGACTGCACTCAAGACTCTCAGTAATTCGGTACTAAAGAGCTCGCTAGACTGTACTAGCCTTAGCTGGGTAATCGTCAGCGGGCAGTCGGTGCCGGCCGAATGCACCCGCCACATGTGGCCACGCTTTACACGTCACTGCTCGCAACGTCCGGGAAGGTCACTGACATCGGCATTTTATAAATGTCATCATAACATTTAGTTTGGCTAGAAGCAATTTAGAATTATCCACACGTAACAATGATTCATACACGCCTCAAATAGGAAGTCATAAATAAGTCGGCAATTGTTTCTAAGGTTGGTACAAAAGCGTTTAAGTTTAATTGCGTGTCGGCCCAGACCTTCAACTATTTACTTGCAGGTTAATAACTCCAGAAGCTACACGCTTGTTAACAGCATCATTGCTATCTTTATCTTGCCAGATAATTGCTAAACATTGAATTCTTTGAAAGACTACTAAGTACGATTATTTGCAACATGTTAACAATCAATTCACTGTAATAAGAGATGACACGCAAGACCTAAAAAAATGTAAGACACAAAAAAGTGTTGTAAAGTGAAACACTAATCTCATTTATTATTAAAAATGCCGTATTTTTTCGAGAGCTCCTACTGAATTGATTTTGTTCGACGGCGATGCGCCACTTACGTCTACTCAATATTTGGGTACATACATATTTCAAATTTTATTCATAACAAGATTCGTTACTTTTGGTCTAAATTCCATCTTGCCAAGATAAGAATTTCATACTTAAATGAATACTATGGGTCAACCTAAACCAAGGTATCATCAGCCAATATAACTGCTGGAAATATGCTCATACACAGAGAACTTCCTAACGGAGTATTTACATGGAACTTAATTAAATTTCCAATCGATTAAGTACAGTAAATACACCATTGGTAATTAATTTATATTGTTTCCCGCAGTAAATAGTGTGAGCGGATACCTACGTAGTTATAGTTTACCATATTGGCGGCGTCGCTCAATTATTCGTTAGTTCATACTTCTATATAACTTTAGTACCTAACATGTATCTGGAAATAATAATTACCATTAAATACTCATGATATCTAACTAAACACTTCACCTATTAGAACGTGTAAATAATAAAACTAGTTTTTATCATAATTCCGTTAAAAAAATTACTAATGAATATTGATCTTATTTTCGAATCAGTTTTTTTATTGACTGTTATTGCTTTAAAAACGGCAGTCTAATCAGACTCGTTAAAATACAAAGTTAAACAATTGTACTTTGATAAAATAAAATACATACAAGGGTATCTCCAAAAAAACGCAATTGTTTTGTGTTTGTTGATACAGAAAATGGTAGGCAATAAAACTTTAACAGGACAGTTATAATTCTCGGAAAATGGAAAGGTAGCACAATTAGATATTATCCTGGTTGGAGGGTCGGTTATTGTTCTCTGATGTCCTAATGTTTGTCTGTACTATACCTATTCTATGCACCTATTCTATATATTTTTTGTATCTCTGTATTTATGCAATGGATAATTTGTAATGTGATTGTACTTGAGAACCCGCTTTGACTTTGATTCAGTTTTTATTTTTGTAGGACATTGTCGCCGATCGTCTCGTAAAGAAAACGCAGAAACACTCAATCACAGACAATTAAAATACAAAAAAATCAATGTTTTGCAAGTAATTCTTAAAGTCAGGGAAAGGTTATGACCCGGTATATACCTGGCTGGAAGATATCATTGACAACGAAGACTCCCTATTAAGGAGGCCTTCCGACTGAATATTACAAAATAAAGCTCTATTGTTGTTGGTGTATCACATAATTTCAACTAAATTAGAATTTGTGCTCTTCTTTGAGATCTAAGATGGCATACTTTCAGAATTGTCAGTAGCCCAATAACGAAACACCCTGTAGATTTGTGGCCCCTTAAAAATATTTCCTGTTACAATAATTATGCTGTCCGGAACAGAAAATTTTTGCGGCTTGCCAGCCACATTTGCCGCCACAATTTCGAAACAAATAATTAGTTTTGTTTTAAATTCTACCCAGTCGAATTCAATTCCCAACACACGTCACCAACATCGTATGAGGGAAGAACACCCCTTAAGTAAGGGGAGAAGCAGGGTAAATATACCAACTTTACTTCTTATCTATTTTATTATTCTTCAAAGAAAGACATTTTAGAATTTGATAGAAATAAAATACATACCTACCTATAAAAAAATATTATTTACTTAACTTATAACTTGTGCTACTATATTTTATAAGCGTTACATTTCAAGCAAGACAAACTAATTAAGCAATTTTTTTAATATTAGACAAAAAATATAGGTAGGTATTCCGAAATTCATTGCTAAAATCTCGTTAAGAAATATGAACGGAATTTATTTTTGGTAACAAAATCTAGATGGCGTTACTAAGAAACGAGCTGTTACTTTGTGAAAATATTTTCATAACTTAACAAAGATATTACAACAATGTGTTACAAAGTTTAGAAAATGTCTTGTAGAAATATCAGTATGCTAGCCGTGTGCGAAATATGCAAATTTATTATTGCCACATAAGGTCTTCAATGTCTGTTTTCGTAACTGTTATTAAAGTTACGGAGGTCAAGTGCACTAGGAAACGTTTCAAGTACAGACCATAATTAAGTAAACATTGAATTTCATAATAAATATTAATCGGTATTTTTCTTTCCACACAGATCCGGAGTTTCAACTCTGTATAAAGTACTAGCACTTGTTTAATCCCCATTCAACTGTTTGGTAATTAGATTAAAACGGAACGCTTGTCATAAATATGTAGGGTTGCACATTAGTCCGGGATTATCCAGATTTATCCATGGCCAGTAGGAGCCCCGGGATTGGTTTTCCAAAAAGATCCACACTGCCAGACGTCCATCCAGACATTTGATAAGCTTAACCAAATAAATAAAAGAAATCCGAGTTAAAGCTCAGCAAAGGACACCGGTCAATGGAAAACTAGTCAAATAAATTAAAAGAAATCCGAATTAAATAAGACGGACGAAGGCATGACGTAAGGATAAGAGTTTCAAACTACGGAAAGTTAAATCGTACGAAAAATAAAGTACCTATCGTTTGTTTATTTCTTATTGCATATTTCGGCGGTGACAGCCCTAGTCATATGTGATATTTACCTATAGAGCAAAATCTCCCACAGTTGTTTTTCTGTGACCCGTTTATAAGCTGTGTGAGAACCGCATAGTTGATGCCGAGAACTCAATAAGCATAACAATTATGTAATATAATGAACGAACTAAAACTGAACCAACATGAATCGGGAAAATTTATTAGTAATTAAGGTTAACTTAATATTTCACGAGCCTATCATAACAAGAAGTATACACCCTTTCCATAAACGAAATAATGTTTCATATTGTTTTAACAAGTCCAACCAATTCATTGATACAGTCGGATAAACTATCTATACTAATAATAAAACTACATGGGGTCAAATGAACCAGTACGTTTTTTATTTTATTTTAATAATTTTATCTGTAAGACGAGAAAAGAAAAAGAGAAGCGTTCCCAAAACTTCGTGAAAAATGTCACTGAGCTTTACCAATGCTATTAAAATATAATACCTACTTCAAAATTATAATACATTTATGCAATAGATAATAATATAGATAGATATTTCATTTTTATATACCTCAGACCAAAAAATATATAGACCCAGTCTTGGAAACAAAAAACCTAGTCAAAATAATAAAATTAAAAAAAAAGATAACCTTTCCCGGTACAGTGCTCGGCAAACGATGCTCAGTGACATATGTCATATCGTAAAAAAAAATTTCGACCTCACTTTTTTCTTCTATCTATGTATTTTTACCCACGACGCGACGGAACGGAGATGGTACCTACCTATGTATATGCGTTTAGGTTTAGGGTAACAGGTTGTGTGTTTGTTTGTTTGTTTGTTTTGGACTGATGATTATATCCACCCTATATGTCAAGTCATAATGCTATTTTGTACCTACTATGAGTAGGTAAGGTACTACGACCGACTGAAATGACGTACTGTCTAGACGGCGTAGGTTTTTCTTCTGACATTGAATGCCATCGTTTATAGTACAAGTTATTAATGATGGTTATGCACACAATTTAAATTTTGAGTTTATAATTTTGGGCAATACGCCTTAAAATGCCACTAAGTAATGTATTTAGGTAATTAAATATTATGTATATTTTACCACCCGAAGAAGTCAAAAGACCATATTTTTCGAGACCGTATGTTACGAGTATGTATGTATATCCATTTCTTTGAAACATCCTAACCGTTAAAAGGAAAAGAACAGTCATTGATCAATAAGCAGCCGGTTCCTTTACGTATCCGGCACGAAAATAAAAATAATAAAGTAGTTAATTCATTTAACAAAATATTACAAACAATACAACACAAACAATATAATCGTTACAATACAACTTACATTTTATCTATTGTTATTTTCTGTTGTCCATTCATACATTTATCCTCGGTGTGACAATAATATTTCTTCAATGGGAAACAATAAAGAGAAATAGACATGTACCTGAAACAAAAGAAAAGTAAATTAGTAGGTGGCATTTTAGTTCGTAGTTGCTGAAGTAAAACTTCGAAGTATCGAGGGAGCCGTGTCCAATAATAAACTTAGTATAGACAAAATAACTATATTGAATTTTGCTAAACCTTTCTAGATTGAGATACAACTTAATAACTAATTGTGTCTGTGTCGTTAGAAACTTCCAATTAAGTCCTTCCAATAATAAAAGTTGACACTTGTCAAATTAAATCATACCGTTTTATTTGTTTGAAAATTAGCAAGTAATATTAAAGATATTTTAATATCGGCCCACCACCAACAACATTTACTATTAAATATTGCTATTAATTATATATGTTCAGTATCTGTCACAGTTATAAAGTAAATAATCAATAATATTGTCAGCTATTTTTCATTTCAGGAACTCGAATAGATCTTATCAATACAATTTGGAATGATAGCATATAAATTATTTAATTACATTAATTAATATTTAAGTACTTTACGTAGATATATCTAACTTAAGAATCTCAGATAAGCGTTTGGTTCACTTTGACCTTCTATAGAATGAATAGAAAATCTATTTTGTTACAAGTGTTTATTACTAACTCAGACAAACTTTATTAATATTAAATGGCTTGAAACCTCCAGTCACTACGTAATTGATTGAGTCGAGCGAAACAAAGCAAAGTAATAAAATGAAAGATAAATGTAAATAAAGATACATAATAAAGTATAAACACAAATAAGGTACCCAATTAATCAATCGTACTGAGTTCAAAAATTGCTAGACCGCTTATAATAAAAAAATGTATATACCTACTTTAAAAGTACCGAGTATGGTTTCGAACCACAGTTGGACTTGACAGTTAGTACTGATATCAAGATACTTCAAGGAATCAGTCAAATTATGAGTTATTAAAACGCCGTCATAGCAAAAGTTGTCCGATATGATGAGCATTCACTAATCGTGTAGAAAACTAAGGAATAAAGCAAACTACAAGAGACAAAATGTGACAGAACCTCTGTTAGCTAGAAGTATAAAATAGAAGTAATCTCAGTTGACCGTGTAATGCAAAGTGTTATCAAGAAGTATTGCGAGTTGCGAGGAAGCCCGAGCAATGTTGATCCAATAAGCTTCGGTTTCAACATAGTAGTACCTACAAACCGAGAGTTAATACTGCAACCAGTACCCGATAAAGAATATACATGTAGGATATTATCTGTAGACAATATTAGTATTACATACATTATGCCATATTGATGAATCATATTGCGTAATGGTTATTATGCTAAGCCGCCGCTTACAGAAGAGTCCTGACTTCAATTTCGCTAAATTAAAAATTTCAATGATAATTTAAAGTTCAGTTTTTAGTCAGGGTGTGTGCAATTGTGTTGCCCAGGACATGATACCCAGGACACAAGGAATCCTAAAGTAATAATAAGGTATGAATACTATAGGTTCATTATACATAAAGTAGCTGAGTCACAAATCGATTCACTTTGAATAACAAATTGATTACATAGACCAAAGAATCATTTAGATTTTTATGAGATGATATCACACTTGTAGGTCAAGATGTTTAAGGAAAACGTTTGTGCACGATACTAACATCCTTACATACACGTAGTTTTTTCTATCGATTATAACGACTAGGTATATCACTTGGAATATTCCATTCAATTAAGTAAGTGTATGGATGTTTGCGGGGAATTATGTATGAGATGGGATATTAGGGATGCCACAAGAGAATGTTATGCTTACCTGTTAGGTAACAGAGTTACTTTAAGTAAATCCTTTAGTAGTATTGGTAAGTATTGATTTAACACCTGGGTTAATATAGTATCGCATCATAGATATCTTGGTTTGACAGTTAAAATATTCAGACTAAAATATTATGTAGGTATATAGCGTAGTCGAAAAAAACATAACGTAAATAACAAATCATAACGTTTCCCGGTACATTGCTCGGCACGCCGTGCTTTGTGACGTATGTAAGATCGTAAAAAAAAATAAAAAAATTACCTTGCTTTTTTATCCTGAAGATTGAGTCTTTATCTCAGACAAAAAGTCTGATATTAATAGACGAGTTTCAACTTGATATGATGATGGATAAGTATGTAAACAAAATACTAACGCCAGAGTCAGAAATTGCACACATTTTATTCATTCAAGTTAAATTTTTATACAACTAAATGAATATGAGATGCATAAAGTGAATGGTCTGTTTTTTTTTTCAGAGACACGTCGGAGTGAAATCTCTAGGACGTCAACGCTCAGAGAAAATACTGTAATTACGTTTGCAAGCCCACGCCACTGGAAAACCTCTAGGGAACTCTGCATTTTAAAAGCGAAAACTTTAGTTTCAATATACACATACCTATTCATAGTAAACATATAAATACACAGATTTTAAAATCTCTGACTTAAAAATTTAAAATACTGTTTATATTTGGAAATGTTGCGAAGTTTCTTATTCAAACAATTAAATCAATGTTGAAAGTTGTTTGAAATTAAACCAGATTTCAAACTCGAATTTCGGAGATTTAAATCGGACAGTTATTAAAAGATTTATCTTTTTTAAATGTACCTATTGACAACTTAACCATGATTTACTTTTACTTACTGTACCAGCTCGATTATTGTTCAAGCTTGGCGACTATAATATTCCACGTTAGGCAAGATTTGCAACATCACTTTAATACAGATAATCTAGTAATAAAATATTAAAAGTAATAAACATTATGTCTCGCATGCCTTCACAACAACGAAAGTAAGCTTTTACCAGACCATTTTAAAGGCAACACCACTCTGCTGTACCCTAAAAAGTAAAACACGAGCTTAAGATTGTAAATAATAATTATATAATCACTGTACTTGAGAAGAGAATTATTGTTGTCCGATGCAAATTGTAAAATAATTGCGACTCGCTCGGTAAATGCCGTCCTGAGCGCCAACGATGACATCACTGTGCCTTTGAAAAAGTAAGACTGCTTAAATATAATGTTATCTTATTTATTTCCAGAATTAACGACTATTGTCATGCGTATGTTAAACAGTAACATAAAGAATGACATATTTGAAACGCTTCTACGCCATGTAAACTTTATCCATGCTCATGCTCGTACGTGCACAAGTGATCATAATAAAGATCAAAAAGGTCTCAAATATATAATCAATACGGCAATAATTTATTTGCTGGCCTATAATTTCCAGTAAGTAATAGGCTATTAGCCACAAATTCCCAATTCGGATTCACTGGATTAACTTATGAATACACGGCTAGTTACACAGTAGCTCCATGTAGTTATGAATCTATTTTATTGATTTACTTTGGTGAACTTTTACCTACTTCACATAGATAGGAGTTTTACTTCATCAGTCAACTTCATAGCTATTATAGATAAGTATAGACCTAACCACTAAGTGAACTTTAACATTTCTAACCGAGCTGCCATCCTTGACCGAAGTACTGGATTCACTTGCGATGAGCATCTATAAGTAAATGCTAAAATGCTAGATGTTTGATTCTCATTCATGAATATGAAGTACCTAAATCCCACTCGAGGGTCATCATTTATTTAAGAAAATACCCAACGCCAATGGAGACGAGACACGGAATTCTAAATGGGCATCATTGTCGATGCACATCAGCAACACCAAAGATATTATGCATCGACGCTCAAAAAAAAAGAAATTGTAAGAGAACAAAAATAATGCATGCAAAGGATCTTTTTTCCTTGTCTTCGATAGTTTTGGAACCCTACAAAAATGCAATGTAAGTTTAAGAATACAGAAATTTACTATTTATTTTAAAATTAATAAACAATTTAAGGTTTTAGCTATTGCTTTAAAATTTTAAGTAGGACATGATAATTATCTTAAATTCGCAGCGATTATTTCCAGCGTCATTAGGTTTAACGGCAAATGAGATGAGAATTTAAAATTGCCAACATCTTTTATTTACCATCTAAACGTTTTAGTCTATTTTCCGATGCAGCGGAAATTAAACTTGCTCAGAATTTCAGCGCCAAATGACCTCAATTTTCATAGAAATCTAAGGAATTTCATACCGGAATACGTGCACTTAAATATATTGTCTAAAACGTCTAAATAAAATTTCAATAATAATAAACAAGCAACAATCAAATTAACCTTTTTCGGCGTGATAATAATCTTATCCCGCTCTTCACGATTCTAGAAACTTGCATATTATAAGGAAAGTATCACCTTTTCGATTGACCGGCAAAGTGCATCTAAAAACCGACCACAAAATCTTGGAGGTAATTAAAATTTTATAGCCTTCACTTCCGCAATAGAGACAAATTCAATGACACCTTGTATATAATGTTGTCCATTAAGGCGTTCGGAATGTAGAACAAGCCATACATGGACATACCTACATTACATCAATACATGCACTCGAAAAACATTACCCTTCTTTTGGCGCAGTCGAATAAAAATTACAAATAGACACCTTTGGCAACGCGTGACATTATTATAAGCAAAGTAAGACGTAGAATTAAAAAGCTGGCAGCAACAATAAAACAGTGCGCTGGAGACGGTAATCGGTCCCGAGGTCTAAGTAATGGGTTTGCGTCGCGTTGCAGAAAAATTGGATATTTTGCAGTATAAAAGCAGCTGCGCCATAATACTTACTTATGAACAAATTCAATAAGCGCGCGTAGCTCAGCTGGGTGGCTTGACATTGCTTCCTTCATTGTCCGCACTGGTTGTCTTTTGCTGTAAAGTACTTTGCTTCCTTTCTAAAAATAATTATCTTTGTGCCAAATCTCTGCTGTGCCCTTTGTAACTTCTAACAGTATTTTTTCTAGGTATTGAAATGTTTGGAAAGTTGGAAGTGGCTATATTATAATATAGAGATCGGGATCAGGCGCATGGATCTGAAAGACTTACGTCCAACAGCAATGTCATTAAACTATAGCTTTTAGCAAATAGTGGGAATAATAAATGCCTACAATGGTAGCAGCAGTATTATAGTAAATGTTTTTAAACTTTTTTACAACATTTTCTTCTACACTACATAGTACTAGAAAAACACAAGAATTTAAATAGCAAGAAGTTAATGATATTCCAGTGATGATATTTTTAACAACTTCATGGCACTGCCACGTAATGTAATCTGCCGGAATCTCCAACACGTTCACTTCTCGCCAGCAGACCACCTATCAATCATTCTTGTTGCGATGATTATGACATTTACTTTTTCTTGAACGTGCCACGAGGCAATGACTTGCTATCGAATTTTCACACGCGCTATGCTTCGCATTGCAGGCTGTTATGACTCTCACGGCAAAAACTGTAATATCGAAGTTAAAAAATTCTAGAGCAAATTGCATTTGAGAGGGCACGCGAAATAACAATTATTTGTCAAAAACTTCTAAAGACTTGCTGCTAGATTTTAGTTGCTAGTTAAGCAAAGTAAATAATATCTTTGGGAACGATTTAAACAACGGATTACGATATAAGGTTCCTATTTAAGTAGTTAATTGCGTAATACCTTTCAGCATCCACAGCAAAAGCTTCATACAATAACACAAGTCGGACCGAGGCCGCGCCGAGCTGACAACGAGGTGTCGCAACATTCTCATCATTGATAATTGTGTTGTAATGCCATTATGCGCTTTACCCACACATGAAACCTATTAAGATTTACTTAACACCAGAAAAAATTACATTTCGTCCGACAATCGTTGGATTGCACGGTACTGGTGTGCTGGAATGCACGGTTGTTTGCTCTAAACAAAATAGAGCAAATGTATCATAATAATATCATTCAAAGCCCAGGCCTACAATTTTTTAATTCTGCCATTAGTATCAGTGAGGGGAAATCACCGACCCCAGAATAAAGGGAAAATAAAGTAATATTAGTAGAAGGAAAATGTAAAAATATATTATTATGTAATAGATAGGTACTGGCATTAACAAAAGGTCACGTCGCTTCATAAAATTTAAACTACTATCAAGCCAGATGATTACGGTATGTTAGGATATTCATATAGGCAGATAATTTACACTTAGTACCTACTCAAGATAATCCATTATTTCATAATATATTATGATATAAATAAAGTAAAACGTTGAACGAATGGTATTGAAAAAAGTAATGAACTTCATTTCAATATCCATCCATTTGCCCAACAAGGATAGCGTGTCGCAATTTACTAATGACTATAACCTAACGGTAGTTCATAGTTCTCAGGAAAAGTGCAGTATACAATGGCGTAATGCCTGAGATTTTCTAAAGAAATTCCTTTGCTTGGAACAAATAAAAAGCTGGCAACTGTTTTGAGTTATATCGAAGCAGCAAACTCAATAACTTAAGATACTGAACATTTTGATTCGCTAACATGAACTGCAAGTTAAAATCAGTGCTATAACCCTAGCTGGTAAACCTTCAAAATAGAGTGTTAAGCCGATTGACCACAGATATTTATTATTAAAGTAACGTAATAATATGGGTTTACTTAGAACGTGTAGCTATGAAGTGTTAAATCATGACCTTTCTTTATGTATTTGCACTATAGCTACAACCCATTAGCGATCCAGGGCTTGGGTCTATCCCAGAGGAGCATTTATTTACTTGATTCCAAAACAAAGCTGCTACAAAAGCGGACTTAATGTTAAAAGCATTCTAAGATAATTCCTAAAAGCAATCTCTCCAACAGTCGACCTAGCGTCATCATTCTTAAGCAGACATCAACGAAGGCGCCACAAAAGGAATTAAGAGAGGATTTTAAATAACAAACAGTAAAGGTGCTTCTCGACCTGCTCCATCGAGTTCAGTCAAGTTTGGTTATTTGTCTATAGCTATTTTATGTAGCAATGTGTTTTGGCTCCATGAAAATTACCTTGTTGATTGTCATTGAAGGTGCTGCTTGCTCCACATCAACGATTCAATACTTGAATTACTTACCTATTCCGTTAATCACCTCGTTTGGGTCCTCATAGATTGTTTTGTGACAAAATACTATCGTCTTCGATCAAGATAAAATGTAATAGTGTCTACTGGTAATTTTGGGTCCATTCGATCAATCAGGTGAAGAGACACCTTTAGACGAATGGATACTTAAGTTTTATTATATGGTAAGTATAATGTCTTTCCTTTTTTATTTGGTGTTACCTAATTTGTAATGGACAAAGACTTATTTTGTGTGTCAGGGTAAGGAATAGGTGGATTATGACCTATATATCTATTGTATAATATAAAAATAAATAAAATGGTAACGTAGGTACTCCAGTCGCATCTATACTTCGTTCAGTAGGATCGAGTTAGAAGCTCGTTATGACGAAGAAAGGCGAGCTGGCATCAACAACTAAGGTGTTTCCTTTCGTTAAATTGGTGCGTACCTATAATATACAATTTCTATATTGTACTTCTCCACTGTTGTAGTTTATTGTTTGTTAGACAAGTATCTTTACAATACGTTGAAACAGAGATCAGTAACCGTATTTGCATCATTTATGCGTTGTTTACAGAGTAAAAGAAAATTATAGATCTATTTGGTTCTTACAAAAAAGCAGTTTCTAAGAGAAAAGATGGCCGCTAACCGGCCCTCCAGGGAACTAAAAACTCTATTACTACATTCGAGTATTGTCAGGCCAACACGAAAACCATACCATATTATGGTAGCCTAAATAAACTAGAACCCAGATCTTTTTGAGGAACCTGCATATACATAGCTTTTTTGACCAGGATATTAGAAGAGGATGGTCGCACTAGTCTGTTCCATTTAAATCTAATAACTCCTGTAGTTTTGGTCGCTCTATGACGTGTACTTACTACAAAAGATCGTCATAATTAGATGATGTCGCGTGCATTACGACCCTGATACTTCTTTCATTGTTATGTAATTATATCGTAGCTCTGTTTGCGTAACCTATCTCGGTAATCTGTAGCAACATTATGCAACGTAATTGTTTTCAGTCATAGATAAAGCTCACAGATCCACAATGCTCGAGCTAGCTTATGCATAATCCAGTGCTTGGTAGATCTGCTAAATTAAAGGTCTTTTAGATTAAACGCGATTACCAATGTCTGTTGGGAAATCGAATGATGAAATAGATACGAGTGTACTGCAATGTTAGGTTTGATTTTTCGATATACGAGTTGCAATAACCCAGTACTCGACCACTGCATGAGTAATAAATGTACCGACGATCGAGCTTGGCGAGAGACTAGCAAAAAGTAACACAAAAAAGCAAATAGGTAGGTACTCGCACGTTTGCTACTGCTCTATTTATCACAGTTTTGTGTGCGCTTTTAAAATATGCATTTATTTACTTCTCAAATAAAATGATGTTTTTTACATACAGAAAAAAACTAGTTTTTGAGTACATGATGGAGTACAACGGATAACAAATACAAACTAGGTATCAATCGTCCCATGAAAACAAATAATATGTGGCGTTATCGCTTTGCTTCTGCATAGAAATGGGTTTACTACAAACTATCAGAAAAGGTTAGCCCCAAGTGATACATTTCCGGTAGCGCGATAGGCTTAGATTTAATTATATAGTCATTATTATACAAAAAAGTAACATAATATATTGTTTTCGATAATATAATCGTTGGATTTTAACGTCATTAGCGAATATAAATTTGCCATTGCACTTGCAATCCAGTTCAGTGAACGCGGGGGCAGAAAACAGGAATCGCGGTCAGCGCCACCTCATTCGATGCGTACGAATCAATTACATAAATACACGCAACGCTGAATAGACTCGAGGATACGATAGCAATTTACTAACACGCATTAGAAGATTGAACTCCAAAAGCTTTTTTAATATCAGGACAAGTCGACTGCTTTGCATCAGTCAGGGACATCGAGTCCATCAGTCACGGTCTCGTTCATGATCGCACGAACAACCCAAACGCGGGCTGCGCTATCGACTCATATTTCGTGATGAGAAATTACGAAACGGGGAGTTTCGTGGGATTTTATCGTGGCGCCTTCGATCTAGAATTGCGGAATGAGCGAAATCGGCTCGAGGGCGATGATGCAAATGACCGGTTGGAATGACTAAGCTTATTGTTGTCGGAGAAGTGTATCGAGTGTAGTGATGGTGACTCGTGTCGGGTCTCCAGCTCGCGCCATAGTCCCGTTAGCCGGACGCAATGCCGCTTGTTATGCAACTGATGTATCCCGCGATCATCGGACCGAACGAACCTCGTTGCCGTCGCCTCGCTGCCCCTGCGCACTTCTCGTACGCCTCACTACGATTTATTTAATTATTCATTTCGAACAATAATTCTAACTATATACAGACTCATTCCATACAAAAACTTACTTCAAATCTTTCCCTAACCGTTCTCTTCGTTCCGTTCCATTCTCTTTCTAATACGTTAAAATAAACATTATATATTACAGTGGTGGAACCAGTAATGGACACAAAATCGACATTGTTTGCAATAATAACCGGATATGGAAATATTTTTAAAATAATTGCACTAAACCGTCAATAATAGACCTTTGGCTGTCTACAATGCCAAATATAATTTAGATCGGATGTCTTATTTCCATATGGCAGGATGTTTAAAAGGACAGCAATAGTGCCATGACAAAGTTATGTGTTTTGTTATAGAAATTCTTAAGGGAGAGAGTATTTCAATTTGCAAATTATTAAATTGTTTGAAGTCATAACTGCAAGTTATGTTGTTTTATGGATACTCGAGTGTATAAACAACGTAATTCAAGTAAAAAATGATATTAAAATTAACATTGATTTTCTTTATAACGACTTGTCAATGAATGGTACCAAAATTTTACAAGTATCTAGTAATGGACATTTGTGTTTAATTTTATTTGACGAGGTTATTATATTGGGTTATTGATTTAAATCATTAGAAAAAGTCGATGACAAGCTATAACCCATCAATTAAGCCCGGTTTCCACAGCGAGCGGAGCGGACACAAAACTGACTGTTTTTAACTAGCACGCGTGAACGCCATACTTTATGTTCCGCAAAAAGTGTCCATGACTGGGTGTCCATCACTGGATCTGGGGTGTCCATTACTGGTGCTTTGGGTACTTTTACTTTAACAATTTTTTATTGAAACATATATTTATTTAAAGGTAAATTAAGTATAACTAAGTATTCCTTACTTATTCCTTTTTATAAAAAATAATCATCAACTTTGTATGATCATAGGAAATATTATTTTTTAAGAGATCTTCAAATATGCGTGCTTAAACCGTCCATTACTGGTGCCACCACGGTATTATAAAGCAATATATTCCCTATTTTCAGTTGTGTTTGTTATGACAAACCCAGGACAAACCATAACAACCTCAAACAAATTATATTTTTCGGTAAAAAAATAATTTATTTGTGTACCATGTCTCTGTTTATTTGGTAAGTTTAATGCTTCGTTTAACACTCTTGTTAACTTGAAACTTTTAGTTATGTATGTATTTGTATAGATATAATTATGTTACGTCCACGGCTTTCCGATAATTATTAGCCGTCTCCTACTTTTTTAAAAAGAAAAGGATCCAATTGGAGCATTTTCATGTCTACACGCCGAGTGCGCTTATACTCGTAATAATGAGGCAATATTTTTAGCACTTAACCATAATTTACATTGGCCGTTTCATAATAAACAAAATAAGAGCTCACTTTTCGACTTCACTATTATTTAAAATACGTTTTTTATACGTTATCGAAGCTACAATAATAAAGTTAGAACACAAATTAATTAAATGCTTAAAAATTCGAACAATTGATTGTGAAGCTAGAAGCGTGCAACAATTTCATAAAATGTAGAAAGTGAAATTGCTGATTACTTTTCAGTTATTAAGATACAACAACCAATGTTAATTGGCTATAACACCATTTATAGAATAGTGTATCATTAACTCTTTTCCATTCTCGTAAACGATAGCTCACATTAATATCGTTAATAAAGATATGTATATAAATGTAAGTACTTTTGGCACAAATGAGGTAAACCAATTAAAAATAAAGGCGACGGATTTAGTCATACTGTGCGTCTCCCGTTTTATTTTCCCTTCGGCATTATGCAGGTAATAATGAATCCCATGCGAGTTATATAAAAAACTACAAATTGAAAGAGAAGCCAACGTCACATTGAAGGGAAAATAATAAACAAGGACTGCAAAATACCTAGTGAAGCAGATAATAATGGCATAAAAATTTTGTAACTACACTAATTTGGTATATTCGTTCGGAGAACTACGTAATACGATCCGAATCCAATATCGATATGATTTTCCTTAAACTCAAGAACAAATTGAAAGCCGAAAATACTTGAGATCTGATTAAAAGAAAATGAGAACATTCCAGAACGTAGCGGCAACTAATGTGCGCGCCAAAGCTAGGTTACCCTTCGCAGGACTGCCCTTCGCTGGATTATCGACTCTCGAAGCAATTTGTAGGGATTTGCGGCCGCCCCGCGTCAAGTAAAGTGATCGCCCGTCATTAAGCGGACATGCAGGTAGATCGTTACACTAATTTCGACTGGTTTAGAGATGTCTATTTCTGTCCGAATTATAGGTAAAGGAATAAGGAGTATGCTGTGACGTACTCGTACCTTCGTATTATAACAGGTTATACAACTTTCGTAGTCTAGGATGTTTCTTGATGTTGTTTGTGTAAAATATGTGGTCTTTTATATGTTACTAAGCGCAGACCCATGACCCATAAAAAAAGTATAGACGGAGCCATCCAGCCGAAAAATAACTAATGTTAATATGGAGCCGCCGCTCGGTAGTATACGGCGAGGGAGTGACAGATTTTTGGTCTTCACTTATTAGTCGCAATTGTACACGAGCGCTCTGTATGTTCTTTTGTATGGGTGTGTGTGTAAATGTTATAAAAACAGCCGGGTCCTCGTAGCGGATCCATCAACACCATCCGACTTATATTGTCGGCGGCGGCGTAACATACAACCGACCAATATTCTATTAGTATATTGTCATGAGCGTGTTCAACGTGAGGACGACTTCAAATGGAGTCTTTTTTCTTTAGAGTAAGAATGAGATGGCAAATAATTAATTGTCGTAAAGACTAAGGATGCATGCAATGAAGCGTGGAACAATTTTTTTCCGTTTTTCATGAAAAGGGTACATATTATACTATGTATAAAATATAATTGCATCCGACACATGGCTCCTGCTCATCAATTCGTGAAACTGATTGATTTTATTATTTGATTTCGTTCATTCTTTGAATTCTAATTTCGACAGGCGAAACTCAATCAGTGCAATAAAATTGTCTGTTTTTAATCATTGTTTCATATTGTACTATTAAAACAAAATTAGTTGCATTAGTTTTGTGAAAATTTTCATAATTATTAGCTACACGAAATTAACTTAGATAGGGAAGTGTAAACTGTGTTTATTTTTAACTTTATAGTTTGCTACATGTAAGCAACATTATAAGCAAATAAGTCAATGATTATGACCGACTTTATTTTGACAAACTCATGACACAATCTCATCATCTACCTACTTAATAACATTTTAATCATTCAACAACATATCAATTTACTCATATTAACTTGACTCTCTTATTTTTAATAATTACAATTAAGTAAAATTTCAGTTTATTTGTAAAACACTTATTTTTGCATTAATTTATCGGAGTGTTTTAACATTTTTGCATTGTGTACTTGCACACTATGTCTTTTATGTTAATAAATATTGTTGTCAATCTTAGTTGTAATTGTATAAAGCAGGGGCAGGTCATTAATTTCTTGTAAATAGGGCTTTATTGCAGTTTATGAAGAGTTCTTTTACATCACACACTTTAACTTTAGTCTAGGAATATGTTAATTACTGTTAATGTCATAATTATACTTAATTGATATAGTTTTAAATAACTTTGGCAAGAACTTTGAGCACTGTAACTTTTTTAATGACACAAATAATGGTTTAAGTCAGGCATTTTCAGACTGGGTTCCATAAAACCTTAGGGTTTTAGTGAAGTCAGTCATCTGGGTTCGGGTAAAATAAAACCACTACCAATAAAAATGATTACATAAATTTCAGTGCTGATTTGTAATTTGATATAGGATTCCATAAAAAAAGGTACTTGGTTGGTGTTCCGTTATCTTTTAAGTTTGCGGACCCCTGTAATGAGTCATAGTCAACTCTAGCAAGTAATAGTTATGAGAAACTGAAAAGCTTGCAAAAAAATAACTATGTACTTGAAATTGCAAAAAAAATAAGGGTGAAGTTTTAGTTTCTCTGGATTATTTTAACTTCATGAGTGTGGGGTGTAATTCATTGAACATACAATTTTTTAATACAAATTATGATTTAGTATGTGACCTTGTAACAGTTGTAACTTCTTCATATTTATCCTACCTTAAATATATTTATTTATATTTAAGATATACAAAAGGTCCCAGAATTAATGAAATAAAAAAAAAATTATATACATAAAATGTTTAAATCATTCTGAAAAAATTAATTATTAAAAATGTGAATTATGTTACTTATGTTATATAAAAAATATTTTAAACAGAAAGACTTTTATGGGTACTTTATACAAGTTCGATAAAATTAAATCACTTTTAAATCTTATTATTACTTTTTTATTAAAAGTATACATTTACAGTCACCTAGTTAACAAAAAATCAAACACTGGGTTTTTAGACATTCCACAAATATACTACCAATACTTGCTTCACTTTCAATTTAACATCTCAATGCTTTACTTTCAGTTTAACATGTTATAAATTATCAAAGCATACTTTAAAGCATAGTATAAAATAAACTATAATAAAAACAAGACAAGAATAATACAAAAAAAAAGTTTCACAATAGTTTTTGAATGTTGCATTGACTTCAAAGCAACAATTATTAATTTAATGTTGCACTTTAAAAAGTTTTGTGGGACTGCCAATAAAAACAAGCATTTTAGCTAAGAATTAAATATATTGCATTTAACATATTGTTTAATTGTTTGCACGCGAAACAATCAGGATTAGACGCAACGCGGACTCAAATCAAGGTAGCGCATGCAGGGTTAGCAAGCTGAGGACAGCGTAGGAGGCAAGGTCCTCTCACCTCGCGGTATGGGCAGCTCGGGCTCCAACGGCGATGCTAGCACCAAAACCTGTGTCAGGGCTTCGACGGTCCACAGCACGCCCCACATGTCCCACAACCACATCACAACACTCCACTATCTCATTATTGGCACAACATTCACTAAACTTAACCAATATGAACACCTAACTATGCTATCTCCTATTGGCACGATCATACTTTGGAAAAATTCATTGCAATAAACTCGCGTAACATTACTACGCGATCTATTACATTATTTTTAACTACAACTTTCGTGTAAAAGTAGTCGAATGTTATTGAAACAAAGACAGCTACTGTACGTCATAACATTTCTCTGCAAAACAAGACAATACATTCACTCACTCAACGACCTAACCGACATCTCGCTCGTCAGCCACTAGTGCCGTACCGTACGTGTTTACAATTCTACGATAAACGTTTTGAAACATATAATCGATTATTTTATTGTGAATCGACTTATGAAAATCGAATAAAAAATATAAAAAAAAATATTCAAGTTTTACTCTGAACTAAAGTTACAAGGCAAATCGTACTTCTGCAAGTCCATAGATAGCTTAGCTATTTTCTCAAGATACAGGATATCGATTTGAGGATCCCTTGGTAATAAAAATTTACGAGCTGGTTTCCATTCGCCATTTATATATTGAGCTGGTTGCGAGAAAACTCCGTCAAAAGTTAATCCAAAAGAACCTTTGAAATAAATGGGTATTAATAATAATGTCAGATTTTGGTTAATATTAATATCTATTTAGTGCAGGAAATGTATGAGTATTTTTTTTAATGATTCATACCGTCACAATGAACTCCGAGGGGTGTTATGTAGTTGGAATTTGTATCAAAGAACCATAATTTTACAACATTAATAACTGCCACAGCCTTGCTCATATCCTGGTCTTTACTTTTTTTCTGTAAAAATAAAATTCATCTACAAATAATTATTTCTTATTCCCACTTTCATTTTTAAATAGAAAACTGATACTTACTCTGTTTTCTGAAACCTTTGACCATAAACTTTCATCGAAATGCATTAAGTATTCCATGGTTCTCACTTCGGGAATCAATTTACCAATACATAGTGAAGAATTGCGTACCTTGGTAAATCTCTTGAAAGGTTCAAATGAATTATATCTATGAATTGTTGTTCTAATATCTACTAAATGATTTATTCCGACAAAACCCCACACTGGTGGACAAAACATGTTTCTCATCGGAATTTCAGCTAATTTTGCAGCAATCATAGCTACATCTAACCCTAAGTCAGAAGTTGCAACGACAATATCATTTTTTTTAATATTTCTAACTGCGTTTCTTAGGATAGTCGCATTAAAGCAAGCCGGTCCTAGATTAGGTAAAAGTATACACATATTTCTTGATGCCGAGGCATTTATCATATTAGCTAAAGTTTCCATTAATTTCCTATTTTTATGGAGCCAGCCTCCAATTGAATATTCTTTCCTAAAAGATGAAATAAAATATAATAACATTTTTTTTTATTTAAAACCATTAAGATCTCAATAATATATAACATACATATAAGGGACGTGGTCCAATATAATAAGAAGGTCTGCATTTGTCAGCGCCATACCGATCTTTTTCACATATTTTACTACTTTAGAAGGATTATTTGTTCTAACATAATTGCATTCACTCTCTACAAGTTCTAAAAATGGTAAAGTACCAAAGTTGTCGTCATATATGTATATTTTTGTGAATTCTTTGCCTTCGTGTGATACGTCTAAGAATCCAGATATTAAATGCATCGTTAAAGGATATGATGCCCCCGATATACAAACGGTGAAACTACGCTTTGAAGTTAGGTCTGAAGTACTCTCTTCTTCTTGTACATATTTCCCAATTAGGTCTTGTTTGTTTTTTTTTCGTGATAGTTGTCTGTAATTTCTAATTAAATCTTCAAATCTCTCTGATGCCATGAACGTATTAAAACGATAATACGAGTGACAGTATTCAAAAAATTCAGATGCTCCACCTATGTAATACGGTTTACTTCCTGCCATCAAAAATTCTTTCCATATAATAACGGTACCGACATGATGCCAATTATGTTTTTGATTCATTTTATTTAACCATGTCTATAAATACGATAGTAAATTTTACTCAAAAGAAAATATTTTTAATGCACATAATTATTATACAAACAACATCAAAGTAATATATCAACCCTGTTCTTATTAACTCTTGTCAAATTATACCCATAAAACTAACCTTCCATTCTAATACTGGCTTTTCAATTCGTCTGTAACAAAATTGTGGAAGAGTTTGCGCCAGGTAATCAGCTATTAAGCATACTTGCGCGAATTTTTCGCATTGCGTTTCTCCAGCTATTACTATTTGAAAACCCATTTGAATAAAATAATAATTAAATATGTTGATGATTCTAGATCAGTAATGAATGACTTAGAACATTTTGATGTTTTGACAGTGTCAATTTCTTTTTAAATATTTTTCCTAAATATCATAGGATTATCAATTTATGTTAAATTTCTTTTTAAATATATTTCCTAAATATCCTAGCATTATCAATTTATGTTATAAAAAAAATATATCTTAATTTGTGATATAAGTGTGGATTGTATCGATATTAACTTTATCATCGATGTTGATTCGATATTCACCTTGAGTCGATTTTATATATCCAGGAAATTTCTAAACGAAACTACCTAATGTCACTTGATTAAAATAATCAAATTGTTTTAAAGCATTTTTGTTAAAATTACGTATTTATTGTACAATAAAAGAAAAGTATTATTCTTCGGTAATATTATAAAATGTAGCAATGGAACTATATTAAACATTTGTGTTGTAGTCTCTTTCTATAATCTGTGCTTCGTTAACAGATAAAAAATATTTTAGTGTCAACGTCAACCAATCCGTTGCGTTGCGTCAATTTCATGGCTTGTTTAATTCATATTTCATTTGTATTTGTGTACACTATTACATTGGTGAATATATTATAATATAACATGTCTCTGAATATAACCTATTCAGGAAAAAAATTGTAATTTCAATCAAATCAAAATTAAATCATATTTATTGTACTTGGAATAACATGGCGGTTAAAAATTGGGGTTTTTGTGATCTATCAATTAGCAGATCCTTCGATTTAAAAGAACTATGTAAATTAGAAACAATCGGAATCAATACTGTCGCTATTAACACCGTAGTTGAAGAAGCAAGTGACGAACCGAAGAAAAAAAAGAAAAAGGGAGATCAAAAAGTTGAAAAGAGCGACTTTATACCGCCACCTCTTGAAATACCCCAAGACATTAAAGATGCTTGTAAACTTAACATTCTACAAAGATTAACTTTAGAATACTCTGATACAAGTGTATCACATAAAATAAATCAGTCCGAGAATATTAAGAAATATGATATCTTCGCAGTAATACCTAAAACATTACAAGCTTTTCAGTATGCTTGTAGTAGCTTAGATGTTGATATGATTACATTTGAACCCGAGACAAAAATCCCTTTCAAAATCAGTAGAAAACTATATATGCAGGCTGCAGAGCGGGGAGTTTATTTTGAACTAATGTATGCTCCAGCAATACTGGATTCAACAGCGAGGAAAAATATAATAAGTACAGCACACACATTTCATGCTGTTGGAAAATCTAGTAACATTATTGTGACCAGTGGTGCTTCTGGCTATACATTGGTACGTAGTGTACATGATATTATAAACCTTGGATTCATACTAGGACTAAATGTGAACAAAAGCCTTGAAGCAGTAAGGGACAATGCACGCAAACTTATTCTTAAAGCACAATCAAGAAAATGTGGAAAACATTTCATGCTAGTCACCCCTCTTGTTAAATCAGAAAATGAAACAGATGACAATAATTGAAGATATAATTTTATTTCAAAACTGGCATTAATTAACTATACATACATAAGATCTATTAGTAGTACTTTAGACTTTATTACCCAGATAGTTTCAATTACTATCTACTCTGTGTAAGTAAAAATGTTGGAATCTAATCTGAATTTACATAATTTACGTACAAAGTTACTGTAGCATCTAAATGTTACAGAAGTATGTAGTTATTGTTTTCTATATACGGGAATGATATGTGAAGAAAAGTGCTTTTCTATGTATTCAAATCTGGATCTAAATTATCAGAATATCATAGAATAGTGGTCGGCAAAGTGCAGCTCCAGAGCTGCATGTGGCACAAAATATCCACAGAAAACACAATAATAACATTTTTTTTTAATGTATGAAAATTTAGTTTTATTTAGTGCTCCTAATTGTATGGTTTTAATGGTCGTATTTGGCTAATAAGTTTGCCGACCACTGCCCTAGAAAAATTAATAGGTCCAATTAAGTCTCTACTGAATATGTAAATATTCTAAAGGTATTTCACAGCTTTTTTTTAATTTAATAAATAATACCAGCATAAAAAACGTGTTTATTTTATCTATAACTATTCAATACCTATATTAATTCAAAGTATAATCTATAATAATAATGATCACAGATTGTAAATAATACAGTTACAAATCTATTAGTGAACTGTTGCACACCTTTGGTGGCATAGTTTCAATTATAAACAACAATAATTATATTTCAAGCTTTTAATCTTTGTTGGGAGTGAAATCTCCAAGATAGGTAAGAATATTTAATAATGAATTTGGTGAGATTGGCATCTCAATCTCAGGATTACTATTGGTGATTGTGATGATTATACTGTAAAATTATATAAAGGCAATATATCTTGAATTATACAAATACTAAAAATAATTAATAAAAAAATTGTCTTCATCAAATAGGAACATAATAAATATGTCTGATAAGCTAGGCTCTAGTCAGACTTTAGGTGCTCAGTTGTGTCCGCGGTCTGGTTCTCATCTATCTTATCAATAATGGTTTTCTCCATCACATTTACTTTGGGCGTTACAGCTGTAGGAATATCTTCTGGCATAGTAAACAAATCTGCAACCCATTTGAATCTGGTAAAAGAAAAAAAAATGGGGTGAATCTACAACACAACAAAATAAATTACAATCTAATGAGACTGAATACATACTAAAGTGCGATGTGTTACATAACTTATTGCAAAAGCTATGTTTTAGAAAGCAGTTGAGGTAGAAAGCAAATTGAAATGAATATGCTAGATGATTGAAAACTTAATCTACATAGAAAATGTAAAATGATGTAAGCTGTGTAGCCATGCATATCTGTACAAATACAAAATGATACTGGGTAATATATACAGGTTTGAGAAATAAAAAGAACTCTTAAATTTTTTTCATATATTATTTTCAAATGCAATCTCAACGTTTGGTACAAGATAATACAAAATGTATAAAATTCACACACTAAATATTTTCTACATTAAATCATTGAAAATTCACACAAGGCTTACATATAGACAATCTTCAACTGCGCTAAGTACCTATTAAAAATATCTAATTCATTACATACAATTCAATGTGAGAATAACTATTATATCTGTAGCACCGCAGGCGAATATTTTTCGTAACAACACTAAGCACATCATCATATTATTTGCTTCAATGTATCTAGTTGGATACAGCCCTCCGACGAGTCCCTATCAAGCACACTATAATGTTATTTTTACATACTCCCTAAAAGATATGCATAATATCACTAAACTAGTGCAAATATATTCAAGAAGTCTATAATTACAAAGTTGCTTGTATAATTTACTATCACAATTCAAACAGAAATTGAAAATCCTATTTGGGTTCAGGCCTACGGATTCACAAAAACTTAGGGATATAGTATTGTAAATGGCAATTATTAAGATCCATGAGTATTAGTGCATGTGCAGAATGACATGTGCGTTAGTGATGATAGCGATGATAATTTCTTATCACTTTCATTAAAACTATATCAAAGCTCACAACTTAATTATTCGTTCCACCTGCAACAACCACAGAGATCCATGGCGACTAGAGTATTCATCAAATAGCCTCAACACACTAATTTTCACAACACAAAACACAATCATCTATTCCTGATAAAGTCGTATCGCCATTGCAGGTACAACTGTGACATTGAGCAAACAATTTAACATAATATTCATATTCTACCGAACAGTCTTGCAATGTCTTTTCTTTTATATTTGTATATGTCGTAGTCCGATCGTAGAATTAAAAAGATTGGCCTGTTCCATTCGTTGAATGTAATTGTCAATTCTATAATAGGACTACGTATACATAGTTAGAGCTCAAGCCACCATGCTCTATGAGATTATTAAAGTACCAGCTCGTATTTACATAATAAATTAATCACTTCAGGGAGTGAGCAACCTTGATTGATGGCAGTAAGTTGTAACACATGGCTCACAATTATATAATACTAAATTAAAATTAATTTTAACCGAATACAATTCAAATTACGTTTACAATTAAATAAATAATTATAATCTCGGACATAAAATAATCGTAATTAGTTAACAAATTCAGTCTCATTAGTTAAAAAACAATTTAAATTTATTATTTCATTCTGCATCTTTCCTCAAGAACTATATTAATTGTCATTTAAAAAAATTTCATTAACTACACATAAATTAGGAATCAAATACGGTAAAATAAATGCATGGTTACGGTTATATATTAAAATATGTTACAATATTATATGCTACGTTATTATTTTGTTATTTACTAACTATTTTACTCTTTTTATTATATTTAATTACTAGTGAATATCTCAAATTAGGGTATTGACAGCGATCTATTTATTACATTATGCAATTATACTGAAATTAATTTGATGTCAACAATACAACCTAGGCTGTATGAGTAGCACTCTAAGATACCTAATGTTTTAAGTTTTTGATCAAACATTAACTGATCAAATGTTGATGGAGCTCAATTGATCACCGATGAAATATGTTCAACAAGTGTAAACAAATTTAATGGTATCACAAATTTCCAAAAAATAATTCCCTATGTAGCTATACTATATGCTAGAACTTGGATGTACCTATAATGTTTAAAGGTACTTCTAGGGATGTTCTAGATATTTTTTTTCAAAGTCGTGCTAATGTAGGACCACGAGTCGCCACGCTCGAAGCAAATTTGTTCTGCACTGCAAGTGACAACATCGGCCGTTAAAAACAAGTATTTATTCGGACTCATAATATCGCGCTGCAAATTTTAGCGATATTATTTGAATTTGTAACGAACTCGCATGACGCTTGCAGCGTAAAAATACCTCAACGGCGTGTGTTTTGTGGCCCACACGACACAGAGTAACGTCTAGAAATTAAGGAACGGGTTAAGCTAGTAGGATAAAAGAAAAAAATCTTATGGTAAAGTGGAAATTAACCCAAATTTCTTTCAAAATTCCACCGGTGATCCAACCGAGCTACCAGGAGCAGCTCCTAGCCAGCTAGTTATTAAGGAAAGAGACGCAGTGAGCGACCGTGTTGACGTTTTCCACCAACCTGTTGTAGAGCTCGCGGCGCACGCTCGCCGTGAACTTGCTGACGAGGCACAGCGTGACGGTGGCCGCGAATATCGCGTTGTACACCAACACCAGCTTGAAGTTGCCCAGCCACTCGATCCGACCGAACTCGCCGAGCAAATCGAAATTTGTTATACCTGTTGACGATTAATTAACATTATGAATAACCTGCTACTAAAGAGAACAAACCGTGTAAAATAATATAATGTACAGAAAATTGTGGTTGCCCCCCTTATATAAAAAAAGGTGGCTTGAAGACAGTAGACGCTGCAACGTTTTTGTCAGTTTATCGATTTATCGATTTAAGGCCTTCAATTTCAAAACGCGTTGACAACATCTTACATGTAAAATTGTAAGTGTAACAACTGTTGGAGACGTATAT
>LGAG01000165.1:240566-264617 GCA_001278395.1 Lerema accius
CGTAACATATTTTGTAGGATAAGGGTTGAATTTAAGCAACAATTTTTCCTCAATACTCTTAAGACACCGGATGGGTATTAGGTTTTCGAAAAGGAACAACGCCCGTTATAATACAATGTTAAAAGTATAAATCAACCATAGAATACTGACTCTAGTGCTGAGCGGCAATGCCTTGATGCCGATGAGCAGCTCGAGCATGTTCTGCAGCACCATGAGCACCGTGATGGTGGTGAGCGCCAGCAGCAGCAGCATGGCCAGCGGGTACACCACGTTGCGCTGCAGCGGAGACGTCTTGCGCTGACTCTCCACTTGCTGGAAACAACATGGATGTCGTCACTATTAGGAGCCGTGAGGTATTACGCAACGCAATTCGGCAGAAGGTTTTTTTTTGTAAAATGTTATGATGCGTTACATAGGGGAGGGGGGACTCGAATATCACGCTACGGAACATTGAAAATAGGTAACATACCTACGGGAATATAATTCTGCTAAGTCAGGAAAATAGCAACTGTTTTAGGTAAAAATGGTAATTTGGGTGTTACGTAACGTTTATTACAGAAAAACATTACGTCATACTTATAGACGATTCCTAAATTAACCTCTTACATCTAATAGCCGTTAGAGATACACAGAGGGACAGTAAAGGACCAAAAGGAATTTGGTAAGGCAGCAATGCTAGGGTTAAATAAACTCACATAAAGGATTTAAATTAATTATTAAGGCGCTATAGAATAATTCTATAGGCATCGCAAAAGCAGACTTTAGACTGAAGTACGAGTAGTTCTATATTAAGATGCCGATTCGGATTTTTATGGGATTTCTATACATTTAAAAATACACCATTATCGATATTTAACATTTAGCCGCCTTTTAACAGTATCTACATGTACATCGCAATTAGGTCAAATATCGCGCCTATTTTAGTCCCATTCAAACATAGAACAAGGGCAGGGGGACCTAACAATAGGACGCGGTGTAACCAAGCGAGACTACTTCCTGTCGTTACATTATCATAGTAGTTTTAATTTATTGTATGTAGTCCGTCAATAATAGTAAGCCAACCTGAATTATATTTATAGTAGGAAGGATGGACGAAACAGCATATCAACCGCCTGATGGTAATTGACCATCGCAGACAATGCATCGCTGGCATTAAATAAAACCCTTTTTAAGCCATTTTTTTCTACCAATGCATCACACCTGACCTCATAATGGTATTCGTTTCGGTTGGTTCGTTTATTATGCATGAAAGCTTTGCCACTCTCTACATTGTTATAGAATTCTAAAAATATTCTTAGGAATTTGCTGTGAATTTCTTATGTTAAAGGTATTTATACCTAAGTAGACCTACGTACTATGTGTTATTTAGCAACATCAATGTGTTGTTTCCGCGCGAATTTACTGCATACCAACTTTTCTGATTGCGAAAAATACATACATTTTTTACCGACCGCGCCACACAATAGATATCAATTTGCCAGTACACGAGAACTACACTTACTTTTCTGAGTGCACCAATTACACACTTACTTTTGTTAGCGCGTCAATTACACACTTACTTTTCTGAGAGCGACAACTCTCGCCAAGCGCTCGTTGAGTCCAGCTTGAAGAGCGCCATTCCTCAGCCGCAACAGTGGCGTGTCCTTGCCGCGCGTCACGGCACGGTCCTCCTTCGACGGCACGGCACCGTCCACGGGCGCCGACACGTCACCGTGGTCGGGATACATCGGCTCGGGCGATATGTAGCCCGCACCTGCAATTTGTGACAAAATTGTTCACCAATCAGTCTATAACTAGACAAATCCAATGACACCTCACTATGTTGAAATCCGTCAAACTGTTTACACTTTAAATTTTAGATGGAGCCAAAGAAATGGATATAGGTACAGTCACGAGCAAAAATATCTGACCCCCCCTAGGCGTCATAAATATGTGACCCCCCTTAGAAAACTAACTTCCCGGTGTCCGATTCAGCTGAAATTTTGTATGCATATATTAATGGGATGAAACTACAATATTATTAAGAAAATAAGCTGATCTGATGATGGAGACCGAAGGTGGCCATAGGAACTCCTTTAGAAAATCACACAACCCCATCAAAAATTAACTTATTTTATTCGTTAAGACAAGGACAATATTTCTAGGCGAGTTTCAGGGCTTGTTAAAACAGTACTTTTGGAAGGTCGGAACTCCTTACGGCCGTATCAGCAAGCTCTGAACATCATCTAGAAATATTGTCCTTGCCAAGACGAATTAAACGAGTCCAATTTCGATGGGGTTGTGTGGTTTTCTTAAGGAGTTCCTATGGCCACCTTCGGTCTCCATCATGAGATCAGCTTAATTTCAAAATAGTATTGTAATTTTATCTATTAATATATGCATCCAAAATTTTAGCTCATTCGGAAACCGGGAAGTTGGTTTTCAGGGGGGGTCAGATATTTATGCTCGTGACTGTACATATTAGTAGGACGCTCGAAAACATTTCTGGTCAAACTACTCGTAAAAGCTTTTGAAGACCAACGATGTATTAAAATTCGGTTGAAAACGTTCATAATTAAGTAGTGCTTATTGCTTGTTGAATGCTGCTATTGAATGTACCTACTGCTTGTTTATGAGAACCATAAGTATCACTCGCCAAAATAGTGCCTTAAATTTCCAATCAATTTCAATAAAGACCTTTGATAATTATGGTTTATAATACATAACTAATAGGGTTTAATTAAAATTCAAACTACTATATTATTTTATTTATTATTAAAACAATCATTTAGAACTAAACGATTACGTACATTCAGGTGTCAAAAAGAATATGAAATCTGCGATAAAATAATGTTATTGTCCTCAACGAGATGAAGACAATAGACGCACACGGATAATAACCCGACACGAGACACAATTATTTGTATACGTAGGTTGGTCTCGACTTGCAATCATTGTGCCATTGTTTCGCCACGCACGTCTAAAGAGCAAACATCGCAGCGCCCATCCACAATAATAACATCTCAATCATTCAAAAATCAACCTTAATCCAACCAGTGAAGATCAAAATCAAAATAAAGAGACAAAAACATAGCGTCCATAAAGAAATATTAAGCGAATAAATATGAATTATGATACCTAAATGAGACGAGACATATTTTACTGTTTCTTTGTACCGAACAATTTATATCACTAAATCTCAATAGCAAAGAAACGATTCGAGTAAGAGGCTGTTAATGAGTGTCTCTATTAAATGAAGTTCAACGATATTAAATTAAATTAAACAGCTATATAAATTTTAAGAGGGTAGGGGCAAACCCGGACTATGATTAAACTTATCTCAATCAATATTATCTTATCATAACTATCGCTGGCCAGATTAATAACAATTTTCCATCGTATTAAATGTAAGTAAACGCTGACGATTAGGTACTATACGATGTTATCTCAAAAAAGTAATTAACTCTCGAAATATCTAGATCCGTTCGCCAGTTTTCAATACATAAAAGCCCTTCGATTGATAATTATTATATACCTACCTAACTGATATAAATTCATTAATTCGTCAAAATCAATCTATTGTCTAGAATAAGTGTAAAATATCATCACAGAGTTCATACGCCAAAAATATAGCAATTTTCGCAATACACGTCTTAAGAACTTGCAAACAAAGCGCTAGCTAGCCTCCTTTTACAAAATTCATATGCCCCATGCAGGCATACCACGTTCCTATTGTAATGCGTACTACAAACTTTCTCCCATTCTTCTACCAACTGTCCAAAATTGGTACTTGACCGGTTTACATTCTACTTCCATCTATTTAAGAGCTTCAAAATGGCATTTTTATGATATTTAAGGAGAAAAATGTTTTTTACCTCATCACTAGAAGTGCTATTAAATATACATTTCCTGTGTTTATTTCTCCGTATTATTAAGGTTTAACATTATTAGTGCCTACAATAAACTCTTTATAATTATTTTTTTACAATAACATTTAAGTATTGCATCGAGTCGTGATATCCGCATCATAAACTCCTTTATGATTATTTTGTATACATATTTACTTAGTGAATATACCTACTATGATTTTAAGTACTTAGCTACATTAGTACGTACTTAGTTAAATTATTAAATTTTTGCTTCGATAATCGATTTTATTAATAAAACACGTAATGCGCAGTTAGTAAAAGATCAAGGTTACTCCACCGGACAACGAACTGTAAACATAAATGTGAATAGATGCGACTGCGTCTGCAAGAAATTACAAGTTGACAATATTAAGATTACGACGCTGGTTCACTGGCCTATTGGCCTGATTTACTATTATTATGGCTAAGCTCGCTCGGTCGAATGGAAGCCGCTGACTCGTATTTATTTTGTTTGCACTATCTTGGTTTCCCATTAGCCACTATTAATGCAGGGCACGGCTTTCTTCTAGTAATTAGGAAGGCTTTAAGCGCTCTTCACGTAGCTACTTCGAGAAATCTCTCATTTACCAGGTTAATGACCTCATGCTAGAAGTCCATCAGCATATATCGACATGGCGCAATAATTACATACAATGTGTTTAGTATTTTAAGCGTGCCTTCCGAAGTATGAAAGTGCCGATGAAATTACACCCCCAATGGCTTTATGTCTCATAGCTAACTGAGAAGGAAATATTTTTTATTTATGTATGAATAAACAAACACCTAAATACTTCTTTATCCTAAATCTGCACCCCAAAAATTATTACTTCTTCAGTTGTGCCTAAATTTAAAAGTCGATAAAACGGGTTCTGAACTGCAGAACCCTAAAAACTGGAAGATCGTAGACGTGTTAGACTTAACAAATAGTTAAAAGCACACCATGAGTGAAATCTATCACATATTTATTTAATGACTTTGCAGCAATATCTCTTGCGGTTAACAGAGATACCACCTGTTGGAAAGTTGTTACTTGCGGTTTGAATTGCTACCAACTATTTACGAGGTTAAATCGTTCTACCAAATGCGTTGCCTGCCACAAAATACCTGGAAGAGGCATTGTTATAAGAAATCTCAAAAATTTAATACCAATACTTGATGACACATGAACTAGGAAAGTACGTATAATATAAGCAAATTGAGGGAGTGAAATTAGTAGATTATGTTAAACTTTTGAATCTCTTTCGGTGTGCTACAAGAACTATTAAAAGATTTAAAAGAACGAAAAAGAAACAAACAGCGCAGTCTTTTCGTAGACCTGTCAAACTATTCTGATGTTAGGATGATGATCACGATTAAATACATTCTCAAAATATCTCTGGATGCGAAATTTTAGTGTCTAGATGTTTGATGCCAGGTACCAAAATAGTTAGGTACTAAAACTTAGCATTGTTTTAAACCACTAGTGGACCGGCTATAGAAGCAGCTCACGTTGAGATCAAAACACATTCGAAGGTCACATGTCAATATGGAGGTCACGCCGATTGAGCAGGAAGTATGCCGATGTAACATTATCTACATTACAAGCATTACAAGGTATCTTTTACTTAAAAGAGCGAATGTACGTGTTTCATTAGCGTTTCAGCCATCAGATATTTATTTCATTCCGTGTAGACGATTATCTTAAAACATACGAAATAATTGTACAAATTTTAGTTATATCAGAGATTTTGATTTATAACTTGTTTCTAATAGTAATGTACGTTAAATAAATAATATACCCATGTTATTTAGAAAAATATCTTCAATATTTTAACAACGTATAAATATACGAGTAGTATCGCAATGAGTAAGGAATAATAATAACTACGTACCTAATACATCTCGTACTCACGATAAAGTTGTGTACATCGACTCATCTCATGACTTTATTTATAGTACAGTAAAATTGTTTCAATCATCGAAGCGTAGGTTTATAAACTTTCTACAACATAACTTCTTGGCCCACGTCATAAAGTGATTTCAGCCTAGTAAGAATATTAGCAGGTGTGCTCGTAATTCTAAAACCGAAGCATATTACTGTCGTAATAAAAGCTAATATTGTATTTTCCGTGATAAAAAATTGTTCATGTAATTTTTGTTTATGCTTGTATCTTAACTATCCAATGATTTTGAGATAAATACTTTTAAGTTTACCTTTAAACATATTCTTTTTGGGTTCGTATCACTTGTTGAATTTTTGGGTTCCCAGACATAAAATCACTTATGTTAATAAAGCAAACATTGTAACTAAAATAAAATCTAACCGACCATGTATGTTCCTAGCACTGAACTCATTAAACAAGTTAAGATTCACATGAATATCGCTTGACTGAAAGACGATCCTTTGATCTGAAGCCAACGACATAAACTTATCAAGGAAGAGAGCGAGCGAACCATATCCATACATTAAATAAACCAAAACATGTTTAGTGTCACTAACTCTAATCTAATCCCTATTTCTACTATTAATAGAAATAAACTTAAAATCCGTTTATCCGTGTCTTTCCCCTTTACACATTATAAATATAGTTTCATACGTAAAACTGGATAACATCTCGATTTTATAGTATTTCTAGAATGATTTATCTAAGCCATTAAAAAACATAAAAGAAACAAAATAATGAGCGTTTTATACTTCTTGCCGCAATTAATTACGTAATTTCAGCGATACGCCATAGTTAAAGCATTCACACGATCAGCTCAGCATTGGATCTTGCAAAGTAGATTAATTACCACAAATTTTTTAACAATGGATTTCCTAAGATGTCTGAAACAACTAATTGCCTAACCAATTCACGCCACACATTAATCGTAATGAAGGACATCTAAATATGATTTGTTACTTCCAGGAAGAAATAGGGGACACTGAAGACAAGGAATTGAACTTGGAAGGTCGAGTACTGATTGCTACAGCACAAGTTAACAGTTCCTTTACTGGACATTAAAAAGATATAATTATGTACTGTATAGAGAGTTATAGTATTATGGATGAATGGACTCACCTGAAGCAAGGGAGTTGTTGATCCGACGCCGAATGGTTTCCTCCTCGAACGAGTAAACATAGTACTCCTCATTGAGATCCCGGAGGAACTGTGGCTTCACCAGCACCGCGCTCACCACTCCGAACAACCGCACGAATCCCAGTGGTGTAAACACTGAACAAATAAAAAAAATACTTAAATATTGACATTCAAAATATACAAGCACAAAGATACTATGAAGACATGAGATAGTAATTACAAAATCTATACTAATATATAAAGCTGAAGAGCTTGTTTGTTTGTATGTTTGAACGCGCTAATCTCAGGAACTACCGACCGATTTGAAAAATTATTTTAGTGTAAGATAGTCCATTTATCGAGGAAGCATATAGGCTATATAACATCACGCTATGATGAATAGGAGAAGAGCAGCAAAAAAAGTGTTCCAGAAAGGGGAAAAATTACGCAGGTGGAGCCGCCGGCGATTTCTAGTATTAAATATGTACAATGAAGGCAGAGCAACTTACAAAACAAAATAATGATAGACTAATCAGCTCATTAAAATATTCAAACCAGAACTAAACAATGACTCTTAGATAATCTTATTAGCATTCATAAAACTCGTTGGGTTAAAAAATAATCAGATGTCAACATCTCAAACTCATGTTGGTGTGTAGACAATCAATTAGTGGTAAGTACTACTGGTAACGGTTCGTCAGTTGCTTGACTTGTTTGTAACAGATATATCATGATTTCTCTGCATCTTTAAGTAACCGAGACACAATATTGCGTAAGCGCATATTCCGTTTACTGGTATAAGCTTTCGTTTTAACACATTAACGTACGCGCATGATTGAAGTTTCACCTGTGCAAACGTCGTAAGCGAGAGACAACATGTAAAAGAAATAATAATTATGATAATTCAAACTTGTAGAAGAAAAACAAATAATACCAGGGCTATAATAGTCTTGGCGAAAAGAACACGTATTTCCTGTCTAGAAGCTATCGTAATATTATGACTGTCAACCTAAGTTTTTGTTTTTTTAGTAGGTGTATTTTGCAAGCTTAATTTTATTAAACTTTGTTTCACATATTTTATTGATATTTTAGCCATATGACAAGAACTCCTAACTAATCTACACCAATTTCTCACATCTACTCGTAATTTTCATCTCCTCGTATCGACTTTGTACTATCGTGTAAGATGGGAAAACTTTAAAATTCCATTCGTTCGTGAGAACGTTTGTGTTTTAATTCGTTTGTTAATTCGTACAATGTTGCTAATTGTAAATCGGATGAAGTACAATTAAGTACCTACTCAGATGGAAATTCATTTCAAAAGATATGCAGAAGAGTTTTCCCTTTTTTGCTAAGTCATGGCACTACCGTGTGATTAAGAATTATGTATAGAATTATATTGACAATATCAGTAGAAATTAATACATGAATTAACTCAATTCGAATTTTGTAGCTCGTGCTAGCTTTGTATAAATACGGAATAAGTGATCAAAACCCATTACTGAATGTTTCTTATAAACATAGCTCGCCTACATAGCCACAATTCTCAAATTCCTTTGCCAATTAAATGCCATAAATATTAATAGCAGGCGTAGGAAATCTGTGAAACGGCGATTAAGTTATTACTTAAACTAAACAAATATTTTCTTTCCTTATATTTTTATGTCTGTGAATCTCATTGCTACAGTTTATGATACCTAAGTTTTGTCCAATTAAAAAATATAACATTGTCATGGCAACCGTAACCAATCACGTCGTTGAGTCAATAAAGCTAAAGTTATCAAACGCGGTGTGTATAAACTTTCGAAACAAATAATTTTAAACACAATGAGCATTAGAAAAATATTATCCAATCCAGCGATGAAGACCGATAATACATTGGAACTAAACGAAGAGTTTAACAATTTCTTAAAGCGTATTGGCGAAGTCTCAGGGATAGTGAAAGACTTGGCTAGCACCAACAAAGAGACTGCAGATGCAGCCAAAGTTTTAGCAGACCAATATCTCGAAGGAAAAGTTATAATAGAAGAAAACATTAAGACAAAAGTCAAACAAAATAGAACTGTTATTAATCAGAAAGCCTTTAACAATCTAAAGAAGACGTACAATAACGAAGTAAGCACATTTTAATACCACAGAAATCTTTTTACAGATTTGTACACTAAATGATAAATTAGGTATACTTAAATAAACTAAATCGCCAGTTTTTTAGTATTTGTCAATACATTAAATTAATAGAGATATTAGCAGATGCTTGTGAATAATTATGAGAAGAATAAAACAAACAATAGTTGAGTGTTTATAATCTTTTAGTAGGTTATCATCATTTTCAGTTGTAAAACACATTTGCAGTGATAATTTTAATTATGTATGTATGTATCGCACAACGAATACGAATTCGCTAGACGATTCCGACGTAGAGATATGCCAAAACCTAATATATGAATCGAATAAGCATAATCACAGCTACGTTTTATATAGGTCGGAGTCTGTTATTGTTGTAAACACTAGGGCGATTTCAATTAATTTAATTTCGCATTGTATTATCTTGACAGTGAAAGCTATTTGGCCCGTGTGAGGCTATAAATATCTAGCTTATGAACACTAGTTTCTATCTACTCGTACCTACATGCATTACAGTTTATAAGTGTTCAAGGTAACTGAAAATGACTTACAAAAATTCAGCCAACGTAAACGATACAGTAGAGCTTCTACATAAAAATATTTGCTAGTAATATTTATGCTGTTTTTGGCTTATTAAAACTTGATTCTTGAATATGAAAAAGTAAACATACAAATGATTTATTACATAAATAACACAAAGATGAAAGATAGTCCGAGAGACGAAAATGTTTCTAATATGAAAATTAACTTTTTTTTTATTTCAGGGTGAAATGGACAAAGACGCCTGGATGGCAGAAGTTGAAAAAGACGCGGAGCAGCGAGCTCAAGATAAAAAGATTCGACGTGAGAAGGCTGACACGTTGAAGAACCAAGCTATCAAAGCCTTCAGACGAGAAGAGTATGAAAAAGCTCTAACTTGCTACAACCGAGCCATCGACCTCATTAAAGACAACCCTATGCTGTACTGTGACCGTGCCCTAACTAACATCAAACTGCGCGATTATCAAAAGGTATTGAATAATTTTAATTTTAATATAAAACTGTATACTTACTATTCTCCACTAAATATTGCTCTAAATAAACTATTTCGTGTTATCTGAATTTAAGTTACCGCTCTTTGTATCCCGAAATTACTATTGAATGAATTGTATCAGATGCATTTACAAACGTATCGTACATATTTTTCTCTTAAAAAATATCTATACACGTGCACTTATGTCGGTCCTTCCGTTACCTAACATGTTAAAATTAGCAGAGGTCAGTGTCCCCGGCGTCAACTTACTTCTTCGCTACCGAGTACCAAAATATTCGTTCCATAATAATAAAATAACAACGTCTGTTTGTATGCAACACCGTATATTTAAAACTGATCTATTAATATTTTTAATACGTTCTTATGCTGCTGGTACAATCAGTAAGGAAATAATTTGACATTCAATTTTGAAAGATAAATTTACAGACTCATAGAGATATAAATTTCATCTGTCCCTTTTCTAATATATCATTCACGAATGTAATCGAATTTAAGGACACACACCTTGGAGCAACCTCCAACCCAAAATTCCAAAAGGACAAAAGTGCTAAAATTTAAATTACCTTGTTCGTTGAATGGTTTCTCTTGTACAGAATATTCCAAAGTATATTAAAACACAAACCAATATAAACAAATTTCCATGGTCCGCGCAGCGAACCGTGTAACTGCTAATTTAATTCATAAAGTTTGAACGGGTTTGGTCAATAACAAATACGAGTCAAAACAGCCGAATGTATTACAGAGTACAGTTAACCCGACAAGTAACACTGTAGCCAACGGTAAAATAATGATGTTGCGCACCAAGAAATTGATTTTATAATTTTAGTCAAACTACGCTTAGCAATTTTGAGTGTCCTAGTTTTGCTTATTGCAAAATAATTATTACAGTAGTATCGTAATATCAGAATCGATATTATCAAAAGCAATAACTTGACAAGAGACATATAAAACCAATCCAAATAAAAGGGCTTCTAAACTTTAACATAGTAAATCTCACATGTCTTTTGAGGCACTGAACTGTCAGGACGGTTTTTCATCTTTCCTATCCCCGAAGCAAGTGTAATATCTCACACTAAGCACGTCTGAGAACGTTTTTGCAACTGGGGCAAGTTGATAATAGCTTCACGCACACGTAACTTTATAGTGAACTTGATCTTGCACTAATTGGACCAATACAGTTGATTAAGCGTATTTATAATGAATTCACTAGATAATCACCACCGTTACGCGCCGCAACGATATCGCTATTACCTACACGTGCTTGGGTTGCCAAGAATAATACATTGTACACAATTACATACACGTGTTCTAAAAATAAGATATCTTAAACTGCGTAAAAATACGTAACTTTATAGATGCCAGCCATTGCGAGTGTTCAGTTGATACCGCGATAGTTAATTACCTGTTCATTTCATGTTTCGATTGTCTCTATGTCCTTTTCGAAGACGTTACAATAGTTACAGACTTACGATTTTGGTACCGTTATTATCCTGTACATTTTCCTTTATTAATTACCCCAAACTCCAATCATAAGTATTTCCCCATTACATTTGAAGAAAATGAATGTGCTAGCGGAAACAGACGATAAGCGACGCTATATTCCTTAATTTTCAAGGGTTTTTTTCTCCGTATGTACAGAACAACTTAGAAATAAATTAAGAAATCTAGTATTTCATACTGGACTCTCTAAACGTTAATATGAAACGGATACAGAATTGACAAGTGTATTAAACAAATCACACAGCATAAATTTTGGCGCCTGTTATAATATAATTAATATTCTAACACCATCTTAAATCATTTTAAACGTCCATGCGCGACTTTCATGTGCAACACGTGCAGTTGTAACATAATAATTATATTTGTTACTAATATAATAAGAGCACAATATAATAATGTTTTAAGTCTTTAAAATTGAAGAATACGTTACGTAAAGGATGATTAAACCCAAGTTATAAGTATTCGATACAAAAAAAAAAACGAAAAAGTCGATAAAAAAATATCTGTAGAAAAAAATATAAACCGCACCGTTAATGCTCGCTGATAAAACACGCATCATCGTGCTACAAAAATATGCTTGTGCATAGGCAATGCACTAAAAATGGATGACTAATAGCGCGTGGCTGTGCCTCGGTTGACCTGTTTTAAGTATTCAAAGAGATAGACTATAACAGAAACTTGTATAGATATGGTAATGGGTTTGGCCCACAGTTTAGCTTCTGTAAATAAACATATAAATTGCTAATGTTAGCCTCACGTCGTTCAGCCATGTTTAAAATACCAATGACATTAATTCGTTTTTAAAAATAGTCGTGTTTATACGATCGGGCAACGGGTGTAGAGTCCATTGTTTACATTCTGACTGACACACGTTAATACAACCCACGAAGCTAATCAATATATTCTTGTGCAATTATGTGGTTTGGTTGGCATTTGGCAGTCGCGATGTTCGATTCATCACAATTCACAATATAAATATTTCTATTCTAATGCCTATTAGGCTATTAGATAGATTATACGTCTACGCACTTGATTGATAAAGAAACACATAAAAGCTATACACGTAATACACGTCCAATGTAAATTCACGCAAATTAGTAAGCAATAATTGATTACATAAATCGTAAATCGTGAAAATATTATCGAACGTTTAAAATCAAACAATCTCTTATCTTTGTGCTTTGTTGCAGGTCATCAAGGATTGCGAATGGGCTGTTCGCTTGAATGAGAACAGTTTCAAAGCACGTCTGTACACAGCTAAAGCGTACAAGGAGTTGCAAGAAGACGATAAATATGCGACAGCTAAAAAAGAACTCGATGAAATGTTTCCCCAGCACGAGGAACTCATAAAGTACTTTTTGGAGAAGAAGGACCAATATGAGGAAGGCGACTATGATCGATCGTTAGACTGAATAACGTCATTATGATAAATAATTCATACGTGCTCTACTTTTCCCATTGTGTATTTGATATTTTTAGAATTACGTTAGTTTTGTTTTGTGAGAAAGAGCCATGTGTTTTGCTTGTGTTCGTAATTAGAACTTGGTTTTTCGGGCTCGCATTTAATGTAAAATGTACCTACCATTATTCTTAAATGAGTAATAAATAGAAAAATAGAGACGAAACAAAATTATTTAGATACTTATCAATAATTACATTATTACTATTTGTATTATTATTAACTTTTAAACTTTATTTAACAGTAAAGGAACCTTTTTTTCTCTAGATTCTCAACAGGATCTATACTAAGTATAGAAATTGTTTTGCTGAGCCCAGTAATCTTTCAATAAGTACAAAGTCATTTGGTGTTCGTAATTATTACGAAGATAAGTGTGAGCTTACCCACCACCGTCCACCATCCATTCACGTATTTCGAGAATTTTTCGAAACTAAAGTAAATTATCGATTACTATTGACTAATTGTCGTTGTGCCAGTTTTATAAGCGCCATTGTTGCATGGATAACAAACGTGTGACTTATCGCGTAGATAATAGTTAATTTAGTAGTAAGCCCACATTAACTGTGTGGTTATACTTTCTAGGCAACACTTATTAAGCAATACTTACTGCTTATTTACTTTAGAATTGGGGGCAAAGATAAGTTTAAATAGAGAAATATTTTATAAGGCGTAGGTACTCGTTGCGTGCTCGCGACGAATTATTATCACGCTCTCACAATTGGTTTTAATTAGATGTAGCCTTTGCTGCAAATATAAGTCTATCGTCGGTTCTCGGCCGGGGCAAACATTTGCGTGTATGTTCAATGTTCATAACACTTACGATATAAGCAAATCTAGCGCGGGGGCGTGTGTGAGGGCGTTTATTACTTTTTAAAATATTTGAACGCATTCAGAAGCTATTTCCTTATTTTTAACTTAAACAAGTATTACCGCTCAGAATCTATTTAAATCAATACTTAACATTATCAAAATCTAATACTTAGGTTTATTCAGCTCACCATTAAGTAGTTATCGAACAAATATTGGTCACCAGCACCATAATAAAATTGAAAACAAAATGAAATCCGATTAAAATCTCATGTCTAGCTATATAACATACTATTCTATCATTGGTTACATGTTACTTTAATGTGATGCAAAAACCTGATTCCCATAAGCGTATCTGCACACTTTGAGGACTTAGCTTCCTCAACCGTATTACATCATAACAGTCCATTTACTATCTTATCAGTAAATCCAGTGATCAAGCCAAATGCAACATTATTTATAAATAACATGCAAATTCAGCACTCTTACTGTTTATATTAGAGTGACTTTTTTATATCCAATTAAAAAATAAACGACGAAATATCCACAACACATTAGGAAAATAAAAACATCTGAACATAATCTTCTAATGGAATATTTTTAAGGCAATCAGTCAAAAAATGTTCTTATAAGGCACTTATTTAGGCACATTGAAAGACAGAAAGAGTTAAATATTAATCAATAACTTTTATTTAACTTGAAATTCTATAAAACAAAATGCAAATAAATATAATCACTTACCCAGTAACATCAACACGCCAACAAAAGACACACAGGAGTACAAGAATGGCAAGTAAGTCCATAAGTCTGAAACAAAAAATAGTCAATTATTATTTTTTTACTTTACACACTTATTTATAATAGATTAGACATTAGACATAACAGATTAGGGTATATTTATAGTGACCTTTGGAAACAAAAAATTCTCTTTTAAAGATAATAAGAGATTGCATAATGATAACTTATCAGTTATTTAGAAGTGGTTAATGCAAGTGTAATAACTAGCTCCTTTATCAAAGTCTACCTTTAAAGCCCTTCGTCTTGACAAATTAAAGTAATTCTTAGTAAATGTTACAGAATGTAATGTTAAATGAAACCCAACATTTATAGAACATAATAGGGATAGTGTTTCTTTTTTATCTTTTAATTACTAAAACATTAATAACTGCAACCAAAAAGTGCACATGCACATGCAAGAAGCTGTAAATTATAATTCCAATATTTTTTACATTGCTTTATACATCAAATATAATTCTTGAATAGTATTTCAATAAGGTTGGAATTACCAAAGCAACTAATAAATGTAATAACATCTTTAAGCTGTTTTCAATGGTACACAGTCCATGGCACATAAACTAAGGCTAACTTGATAATAGACTTGAGAATCGCATACATTTTTACTTTACACACTTTTAGTTGCGTTTGTTATAACAAAATATTAACAACTCTATTGAATTAACAGATTGCAGTGCCTTAAATGTATTATTTACATTAGATATAACTTAACTTTTAATTATCTTTAAGAAAGAAGTATTCTGTACTGCAATAACCCTATAGTCTAAACTATAGATCTTCTATCTAACTATCTATACCCTGCTTGCATCCGGGTTTGATTTCTAGTCAAAGATTTTAGGTAGGTAACAGTTTGTGTTGTTCATGCTACCTGTGACACATCACCGTAGTCTATAGTTATGATGGTAAACATGTTTATAAAAAAATTTGAATACTTACTGAGCAAAGCATCAATACTAGAGCTGTCTCCCTCCAGCCATGCAGATATGACATATGCTAAACCGAGCATTGCAACACCGAGGAGAGCTAACACTATGAACGTCTCATACACCCGTCCTCTCAACCCACGGCATCCAGGGAATCCCGAAGATTCCGAGAATAAGTAGGCAAATGGCAGAAACACAAATAGTGACAGGTTTGAGAATAGAAACACATGATTCCATAGGCCTGAAAAAAAATATTCGAATTAGCTTATTAATGGAACTAAAAAAATTACTGCATTCAAATTCAATTTGACCAGATCCAGGTATAATTTTTTACAATAAATAGTTGTTAGTGAGATGTACATCTAACTTGATTACAGCCTAGCAAAAACAAACACAATGACTTTGTGTTGTTTGTAGTATCATTAAGTTTCTTTTATTATTTGAACTAAACGCAAACAAGACTGATTAGTGGTAATGTTTTGTCCATGCTTATCAAAACAGAGAATCCTAATTTAGCCTGTAGCATTATTAACTTGTATTACTGACCTTGGATAAGGGAACTGTTGAGCCACTTGACATAGTAACTATTTGGGTACAATATGAGCACTTCGTTGCTGACTATCGACACGGGTAGCAGGAGTGCAGAACCCAACGAAACCGCTAGAGCGAAGGTACACAGCCACAGGCTGATGCGGTATACTTTAACTTCATCTTCGTCCGCGGTGAAGAAGTCTTCGCTGTCTCGCCGGCGAAACTTCTCGATTAACATGAACGAGAGTAAGTACAGCAAGATGAACAGCAGCAGAAATATCTAAAATCATGTTATTTGCTATTTTTTTTGTCCTTAAAAGTACACAACAACGAGAAAATATTGTTAAGCTTGCTTGGGCTCCTTTACTTACGATCTGTTCCCGGACATTGTTGTGAAAAATTTGCTCTCGCAAGTCTGTTTCTTCATCATCCATCGTACACCATCAGATGTGGATTTATGTATTTTCAGATGTTTCTTTGTAAAGAATAACAACACAACATTTTTAACAATCACACCATTTTTAAAGCGTAGTCTTCTTAGTTTCAACAATTTTTTACTTTTTACTCCACGAATTAACAAATACTATAAAACTTTTATTCATTATTTACAAAAGAACGCAATGATTTGACGAATGATGAAAAATACCACTATATTTTAACAGCAATCTGTGAACACGACTAATTTTTATAATCAGCTGAAAAGAAAGATACCACCAGCACCACTAGATACCACAAAGAATAGACCTCATCATACTCTATAATTCAAAATCATAGAGTAAAAAATTCAGTAAATATGATCACAGACTGTACAAACAATTTCGATAGCGAATGGTTTGTGAGTTTATAAGTGCACCCTTTCCATGGGTAATACTCGTATTTTGATTTGATTTTGCTATAATGGATTCCATTTAGACTTAGAATACAGCTAGACTTCGTACAGTGATCATTTATCCTCTAATTATTTTGTACAATATTCTAAGCAAAACAGCACCATCTATAATTAATTTCCAATAACAATTTAGTTTTGTAAATTGTACATGCTGCAAAACTCTATTACAATGGTCAGCTTGTACACTAGTCCTTGTTGATCCAAATTATCATAGGCTTAACTGGTTTAAATGCGTTTTTCATTGCTATTATGACATCTAGTAGTAGTAAGTAATAAACTATGTTAGTATCTATAAGGTGATGACTGGCACCATTTCAATAGAGCAAAATAATTATGCAGAATTGCTAGACCATGTGCATTAAAAAAAATACCATTAAGTATATTATTTCCAAAGGTTTATTTTTTTCAAGAACAGCTTCTTAAAATAAAAACAAAACATGTTATAGTTAACAACTGTACAAATCATAATACATATAAATAACTGAGATCAATATTATTTAAACAAAAGTGTAAGATATAATCATCATAACTATATTACCAATCCTAATAATACTACAAGTGTTTAATATTGCCTACTTAAAAATGGTAATTCAGTGTAATAAAAACATAACATTACATTATTAGTATTTCATTTCTTTTCTAGTTACACTATTTAGTATTTCAATAATTACCCAATAATTAAATATAATTTATACAGAAGTTTCCAGCTATGAACTAAGCTTTTTATATTTGTGTGACTATTTTTGACAAAATATCATTTTTAGGTGGGTACACTGAATAGTAAAAAATTGTATAAATCGCTATATCAGCCACTATAAAAAATATTAAAAAAGAATCATAACTCTAAGGTAATTTTAGTGTTGTATACAATTACAATATACAAAGTTGGAATACACATAATTATCTTTTCATATTTGCTTTTCCTATATTTATCAGTTAATAAAATAAAGCATACTCCAATAAATTAATTAAAGAGCCATAAAAAGCATTCAAAGTTCACATTAATTGTATTTGAATTAAATTACCTATGAACAAAAATACGTATTTTCAATATTTTCTGTCAATCCTCACAGGCATCATGACTCCTGATAACCAAGCTACAGCCAGTGCAACACTGCATAGCCATACAACATTATAATAAACATTGATTTCATCATCATCCATCATGGAGTATTCGTTGTATCGCCGCTGACATTTAAATATTAATATAAATGAAAATAAGTACAGCAGGATGAACACCAGCAGAAACATCTAAAACATTGTAGGTATATGCTATAGTTTAAAATGAAAAATCTGCATTATTACTATTAATATCACCTGGGCAATACACTTACGATCTGCTCCCTGACATTATGCTGAAATATAAGCCTCTGCAAATATGTTTCCATATCATCCATCGTTACTGGTGTAATTTACCTATTTGCAGATTTTTCTTCGTAATGCTGTACTCTAAAAATGCACATTTTTATACATCACAATGACTTCTAACAAAGACTATAAATGCGTATCAGATCTGCTTAACAGAATACGGAGAGCTATTCAATTCAGACAAATATAATTCCCATTAAATTTAAGATAACATTTAGCGCATTTTTGATAAATAAATTCGATAAAACTCAAAAATATTACAGTAAAGACTAAAAAGATCAAGAGATTTTGTTTGTCAATGTCAAGTTGACATCAGCAGTACAGATAATATATAGTAATATACATCGAGTAAGAACAAAAGTCTATGACTTCTTTCAGTTATGTCACTCCACTCCCCTACTATAGCAATCTGTATTACATGTCAGTGTCAATGTCAAACAAAACGTGATTTCCATTTGAATTTTGTGACGAAGTTGTAAATGTAAACAATAAATTACTTGATTTTACCTTGATATCATTTAATTTGTGTTTATATATTTTTTAATTGATTATATTACAAACAAGTAATACAATAATGTATAAGTATGTATAAGTTATAATATATGGTGCACTAACTTTATTCAACCACTGATTTCGAAAATATCCTAGTACTTAATGTACTGATTAGTGGCATAAAAATATAAAGGGCAAAAAACATAAAAATAAACTTAATCTAAACAAAAAGGAACAATCTATTTCAGATGTTTGCACCCTAATAAAAATTAAGTATAAGATGTCAAATCAATAAACGTACACAATGAACTCAACTTCTTACAAATATTCAAGTGACAAAAGTAAGTATGTATATAATTTTAAAATGTGAGAGTTTCATTGTTCCGGAAGGTTCTCATACTCATTTTAACTTTTGCAGGTTCTATACAAGTAACTCCTGAATTTTCAGTTCGTATTGTAGTGTGTGATCATTACCTTACAAAACCTGTCCCTGGTATTGATGTAATATACTCAGAATTCCGAGGATCGAATATCAAACAGGTAGGTAATTGCTGAATTAATCTTTTGACCTGACTGTGCTGGAAAAAGTGTTATGTTTTTCAATGTAACTATAATGTGCTTTTGGTACTTGGCAAATTGCGAGACATGAGATGTCATTGGATTTATCTCCATTAGGCAATATAGCTTAAACTAATAATGAAAAATAAAAAAATTAAAATTTTGAATTATTATTATTTTATGTAAAGTGTATGCCATCCCATTAGAACTTAAATTTAAAATATCCTTATACGTTTTCGTAGGTACCAGTTTTACGGATTTTTGGATCTACGCCCAGTGGCCGGAAAGCATGTCTACATGTTCATGGTGTTTTCCCTTACTTTTACATACCATGTCCTACTTCTAACCCAGAATCTCGACTTTTGTATCAGGTAAGTGGTTTCATAGACATCTACTTTTCAAAACAAAATTTTCATTACATTTTTTCAATTTAAAAGTATGTAAAAACAGAAAGTGGACAGTTACATACTACTTTTTATTATATTTTTATAGATAGCTGCCAGCCTTGATAAAGCTCTCAATATTGCACTTAAACAAGCATCATCTGCAAATCAGCATGTATATAAAATAACTTTAGTGAAAGGATTGTAAGTATATTTATTTTGAATTTCATGTATATTTATATTTTAGTTAAACTAGTAATGGTTACTTTAGTAGTTAAACTAAGCAAGTTTCTGAATTCTTATTCTATGATTATATTGTAACTAAGACGCCCTTTCTTTTCTTCTTCCTTTCAGACCTTTCTATGGGTTCCATGATAAAGAGCATCTCTACTTAAAAATATTCCTTTATAATCCAGGACTTATTAAACAGGCTGTTGATCTGTGTAGCAACGGTGCCATATTGGGGCAAGTCCTGCAGCCTCACGAATCACATCTGAGTTTCAATTTACAATTCTTTATTGACTTTAATCTTTTTGGAATGAGCAATATTGATCTTGAGAAAGTAAAATATCGGAGATCTGATTTATCTCAAAAGAGCGATGAACCTCTAAACAGTCCAGAAGAGTTTAGTTTAAAGCCTGAAAGCATTTGTTTCTATGAAGCTGATTGTATCGCATCTCATATTATTAATAGACAAAAAGTGGGCAAAGGTGATGGTATTGAAAATCCGGGATTGGAAGAAGTATGGAACCAAGAGTTAGAAAGGCGAAAACAATTGAATGCAACCATGGCTTCTAAATCACTTTCACAAGGCAGAATAAATACTGACGAGACTGAATCACATTATCGTTTTGAAAAAATGTTTTTAATTAAGATGTCTGATTTAATAGATAAACCTGTGGATGTGGATGTTCAAAATACTAAGACTTTAGAAGTAATTCATTACCCAGCTGAAACTGTAGATGGTTCCCAGTTATACAATGCTACTGATATTAGTACACATCTACAAGAAAATACATTCAATTCTAGTATAAATAGGACTTTAAGAAATAGTACAGATGATGAAATTATTGATGATGTTGATAATACACTAGTAGATGAAGATATAGCCTTGAATAGTAGTTTTGCATTTCACTATAGTCAAGTTCCATGTTAGTAACTTCATATATTTTATATTTGTTAACCAGTTATGAGTTTTTGTTCTTAGTTCGATTATATAATTTGATTTTACAGTGGATTCAGATGACTTGGAGCTTGTGGATATGTTACAAGACTTAGATGAAAAATCTGTTGAAGAAGATAGCATAATGGGAACACCTGCTAATGCAGATGAAGAGCACACAACTGAATTAGATAATGCCGAATATTCACAGATTTTTAATGAAGAGACTATATGTTTAGAACCTACAAAAGGGTATGATGCTTCTTTGACTATAATCAATTGAATAATGTATTATTTAGTGTCTATAAATTTTCAATTAAAGATTTTGCAGATTTTGATTACAGTAATGATGATATAAAGGATTCACTATCGTGGGATGATTCATTTTGGGATGGTGTCAGTATACCACAGTTAGATGGAACATGTGATGAAGAACGTAAGGAAATATTAGTATTATAAAATTCTGTTACAGATATTACTAGAAATACAATACCTATAATATTCATATTTGTGTTGCAGCCGTCAAAAAAGTTAAAAAGCGTAAAATGAGATCATTTAAGGTTGGTTTGTCCAAGCCTAAAAGTAAGAAAAAAAGTGACTTGAAACCCAAAAATAGTGCCACTTCGGAAAACAATGCAGAAATAAATGAAATAGATGTACCTAATGAAAATTATGTTAAAGAATCAAAATCAGATATGAGTATTTTACCCCAAAGTGATTTAAAAGAAATAAAATTATCTTTAGCAAATGAAGAAGTTAATGTTAGGTGTGAAAATGTAAATAATGACAACAAAATATTAAATCAAAATGATATTGAAGAAAGTCAAGATGATTTGAACGATTCTGTAAATGTGATAGATACTTCTATAAATAATCAAATAGAGGAAGTAACTATAGATAAAATATATTGGCAACAGCATACTCCATTAAAAAATGATACCTCATTTGATACTGTACATAAAAAAAGCAAAACGGAAAATATTACTGAACCTGCTAAATCGTATGATTTAAAAAACCAATACAATCCCATTCCTGGTCCTTCAAGCAGAAATTTAGTGGAGGTTAAAATTACTTCACCATGTGCTTTTCTAAGTGATTCGTTCGATTCTTCTCCTGAAATTGAAAATTTGGGTATAGAAAGTTTTTATGACTCGTCAAAGCTGTTTGACTGCTCGATTGAAGTCAAAGAAAATATCTTACTACAGGAAGACATAACGAATAATATGAGCATGTCAAATTGTACAGAGAAAACTGAAAATAAAATCAATAATACTTCCAGTAGTAATAGCAATAATATAGACGCAATAATGCAATCTGAATTTCATGTAAAAACTACAAACGAGAAAGAGATGACCGACATTAGAATATTCACTCCTAAAATAAAACCTCCAAGTACAAATTATATTGTATCTACCTTAGACAAATATATGATTCCACACAATAAATATCCAGAACCATATTATTCAGATTATAAAGATGTTGGTAGTAAAGTTGAGCTCGGCCAAATAATATTAAAATTGCATAGCCGACTTGCAAAAGATCAAAAACCTTTTGAAAAGGTTTTAAATACTATAAGTATTGAAGAATGGCGTCAGTTATTGTTTTTACAAACGAACGACATTTTGGGGGAAACCGCTAAGCCAGGTGATTTAGTACAATTATTAGCGAGTAATAAAGAGTATATTTTAAAACCGATAAGACGACCTCCAACTACTCAAGAAGTGTTAAAATATCTAGAACAAAAGCCAGAAGGTATTTCAAAATGTACCGATGATAGTAATTTAGATATTAAAGAAGTTAGCAATAATGATGATTTGGAATGTTCTCAAGCAATAGGATTAAATGAAGATGTAATCAATAGTAGTATAAGCTTAGAATCAACTGATAAGGTAAATATACAATTAGTAGACGTATTATTAAAACAGTATTACACATGAATATTGATTTTCGTTCAATAAATTTATGGTATGGTTTCAGGATAAAAACAATTTAAATAGTTCTTTACAAGTCACAATGCAACCGGATGGATCGTTTCTTTGTTTTGGAAATAGTGCAAGTGAAAAAGAATGCTCAATAGATGCACCCACAGTTGAGGTAAATTTTATGATTGATTAAAAAATAAATTACACATATTCTAAACAAAAAAATAATTAAAATCGTTCATCATAGTATTATTGTTTGTTGGACAAAATCAACACAAGTAAGCACTATCTCATTTCAGGTGGATTTTCTAACCTTAATGCTTGTTGAAGTACACACATCAGTGAGAGGCGTTTTAAACCCCGATCCATCTTTCGATGCAATTCAAGCCATTTTTATAACAGTTACAAACAATTGCCCGCCCAACCATTTTCTTACCAGAAACTTGACAATGGTTTTAGCAGTCGATGATATGAAAACACCAAAAGTGTTAGACAGATGTATTTTCAATTGTAACGTGTCTTACGTGACTGATGAAACAAAAATGTTGGAGGAACTGATAAAGTTAGTTCAAGAACACGATCCGGATATAATGTGTGGATACGAAATAGAAATGAATTCATGGGGCTACGTGTTAGAAAGAGCACAAACGTTAGGCTTAGAAATAATCAAGGATATATCAAGAATAACAGAAAAGTATCGTCAAAAGCGATGGAAAGCAGACGATAATGAATTTGAAGGCAAAATTATAGGGCGGATTACTTTCAACGTGTGGCGACTATTTCGTCACGAGTTGGCGCTGTCCAGCTACAGTTTTGAGAGTTGTATGTATGAAATTTTGAAGGAAAGAGTGCCGAAGTATAGCTTTAAGCAGTTGTCGCAATGGTGGGATAGCGAATCGAGGATGATGAGATGGATCACTGTGGAGTACTACCTGACAAAACTGTCTGGAACAGTGCGAATGTTGGAGAAACTCGATATCATTAGTAAGTACTTTTAAAATGATAGTATCTATTCTATCTAGTATATGTATTGTTGTATGTTTACATCATAAACAGTTCATCGCTGCACATGCTGATTCGTGATAAAAATTACGTTTCTATCTACGCAAAAGAGTTTTGAAAATGGTAATTGTCATCGTGTTATTATCATCGAGATTTTTTTCACGAGCCGACACAAATG
>LGAG01000165.1:268926-286397 GCA_001278395.1 Lerema accius
GGCGCGTGCTCACACACATCTGAAGTACTGCTATGAGGTAAATTTATATTTGCAGTAGCCAGTATTAAGGAACTACATGAAGAAAACCTTTCAGGTAAAGTTGTCTTAAATCGGCATTTTACGCAATACGAGATTGATCGTTTATTTAATAGGAGTCAATTTATATTCCACAAATATTTTCTGGTTCTTAATAAATTGTTCTTCGTTAATTCCAGATCTGTGGGTCATGTTGTGGGCACGCGCACTCATCCGCGTGCATCAATACAGAGTGCCCCGTGCTGTGGCGCCGCGTAACCGCAAGAAATAAGTTGGAGCAAGTCAAAGATGTTCTTAACAATTTGCCGCCACAATTCAACAATCAAATGTTCCAGTTCTAATTCAAATAACTTGTAAATCATGAAATATAAAATAAAAGTACAATAAATTATTTTTCTACATTAATAAAATGTATTTTTATTCTTTAATAATAGTGTATACATGGTGCCCATTCTGGCTTTACTTTTGCTTAGACTAGACATAGTTCAAAATCCTACTATATTTCATAAACTACATTCCAGGCTTCTGCAAACAACTTGTAAACGCTACAATCATTCAGTATGCTTGCCTACTCTTTATTGCGTGCAAAATCGATAACAGGCAGACAGCAAAATGTCGCCTTTACACTAAAATCTAGTCTATATTGGTATTCACTCCAATATCTTTCTTTAGTCCATCCATTTTATTGTTTTGAGTTTCATCTTTACTTTCAAGTTGAGTAGTGAATTGCTTCTGCTCTTCAGGAGTGCACAGAGAAACAAGAGTCACTATTAGTTTTTGAGTGAGCAGGCCTCCTTCCCCAGTGCTACACTTACTGTAATACTTCAGCAGAGCACACAATACTTTGTAATCTACAGGGAGCTTCCAAACCGGCCAGCAGTACTTTATCCATTCTTCTAAGCACTGAAAAAAGAATAAACATTTCAAAGGATTCAATGGAGACCCTTTTTAATAGACATAGTTAAAATTTACATGGTGAAGAAGCAGGAAGCAAAATTTTATGTATAACAAGTGTTATAAAATTATTTTGTTTGCTTAATAAAGCAAAACCCACACTACCATACAGAGTTTGATTTAATTTTGAATGAGTATGTCCCATCGTTTGATATGCAGGTTATGGTAGAGTTCGAAAGGCTAAAAATTTGGCTAATATTATTACCTCCAAACTTGGTATCAACAGTATTTCAGCAACAGAGTCATTCAAACAGTTTTCAATAGCTTCACATACAATAGTCTTGAAGATACTTTTTCCCACACATTTTATTTCAAGTATTTCCAAAAGCTTTTTTGTGTACTTAAAAAATGCTGCTTTCCGGTACAAATTAGATTCTGTACCTAAATGTTCTAATGCTGCTGTGTACATGTCATCTAACCTTTCATCCTGAAACAAGAATTATCCGTAATAATAATTTTTAGAAGTATTTATTAATATTTGTATGCGAATTTAGTAATAACATTTTACTGGAAATGGTGAAAAACCATAATTATAACCAACTCAAGTGTATTTACAAATGTCATCCAAAATTATTTAATCATTAACTGAAATTCATGAGTAATATTGATATAGGAGCACTTATATAAACTTTAGTTATTTAAACATTATGAAGTGATTTTGATAGTCTTTTGTCATGGGAATAACAAACAAGTTTGCAGTGTCATGACATCTGACAAACCTTGAATAGGACTATAGGAGGAACTGTTATTTGAATAGTGAATTATTAGAAGTAACATTTGAAGATACCTTTACATCTGAAGGGAAAATTTGACACAACTCCAGAGCACAACCTTGGCTTAATTCAGTTATTTTGATATCCTTGTGATGGAGGGCATTTTTGACACTCAAGTATATGACATCATAGTAATTTCCATTATCAAAGTCTTTGGCAGTCTAAAAACAAGAAGAGTCACATTATTAATTGATAAAAAGTTTAATACAAAGAGATACATATTAATGTTATAATTTAACTAATGATACAATTTACAAAAATTATGCATGCTGTAATGTAAAAGATATTTACTTTACTGAAGACAATAAGACAAAAGAAACTAGCAATATTTATCATCATGTAATGATTACACCAAACTTCATCATCAGCAATGTTATACAGCAAACATGCAAAAAATACGTCCATCTTTACAAACTAAATCTTTGTGTTACTTGAACGCCTGTAACATGTGTAAGCACCAAAGGGGTGTGTTTGTGAAATAAATACAGCAACATACCAAATTTTTCAATAAAATTTGGCAACACCGGATTCCTTTGATCTTGTTTGATTCAACATAATCATCCATGAGAATCAAAGCGACTGGTAATATCTTGAGTGGCTTTACTTTGACATCAAATTCCTGGAATTAATTATTTATAAGACTGATATAAAAATTAGGAATATTATTATCTGCATAAGATGACTAACTGTTTTTGTCAAATTTTCAGTACATAAAGAAATATAATTTATTGCTTGTAATAATCAGACAAACCACCTGATGGTACATGATCACCATTTACACACCAGTACTGTCAGGATCATACTAACTAACAAAAGCCAATGTTTTAATTGACTAGCCCTTAACTAAAAAAATCTAGATTCTTTACAAAAGCAAAAAAAAACTATTTACCCTTAAACTTTGTATAAGATCGCAATAAACATCAACTTGTCCTGGATACTTTTTAAAATCGTCAGATGTCAATTTTTTGCACAGATCGTCTAGAATCCTTTCATAAACTGCTTGACTATCACAAACATCATTTTTCATCAATATATCCGGCAGATTTATCTTATAATTCATGTAAAAACAGTCATTTAATTTCTTCGCGCAATCTTTACTTTTATCTGTGTTCCATGAGCTACTACATAATAGTTCTTTATATAAATTTAATAGAGACGATATAATACGTATTTTATTTGGTTTATCAGATTGTGTTACTTCATTGTCGCGGGGCACCTTGAAGTCATATTTTTCCAAATCTTCTATTACAATTTGAATTTTTGTATCCAAATTAGCATTACGACAATCAAACTCTGAGTGTGTTTCACTTTCATCATAGTTCTTAGCAAGTTTTGGTACTAAACAATTATATATATGTCTGATAACCGTTTCTGCATCTATTATCACGGTAACCTCAGACTCTTCCTCTTTTTCAGGGTACAGACTTTCATCCTGACTGTCATTTTCCTGAACTTCATCTTCAGGAATATCAGGACAGGATGAATCGGGAAGATCCATAGTCGTTTCCATTGTTATATATTTTTTATGTCTTTTATAACAATATAAATTACTTAATTTTGCTACTTTTGATGTTTGTATTTGTGTTGTGGATGTTTATTGGACTTGCACTTTATTTATTGATTCTTTAAGCTGACAAGTGACAACGACAGTGACATCCACAAACTAGGTATGGTGACATCTGATTATGTATGATTATTGATTGATTGAAATTACTATATTGACTTAGACAATTTGTTGGAGTGACTGGTACCCTATACATACATAATACTCTATGGACTGGCCTGTGGACTGGCCATCTGGCCAACACCACAGAGTATTTTATGCATTCGTAACATAGGTGATACCATTAATAACAGTATATGTAATATAAATTATGTCTATGTATAAAATTTAGTCTATGGTATCTATTGTGACCAGAGAGACTATAAATTCTGTATTAAAAAAATTAAGATCAATAGACAATAGAACTTTTTGACATTTAAAGTCTGACAATTTGACAATTGACATAATTTTGACAGGAATAATGAAATGAGACAAAGCTAGTCCGAAACTCCGAATTGAAGTTATTGTTTAATTTATTGAGTAAAATTACATAATTTGGACAAATATTTCCAATTTGAAATAAATTTTGATTGGCCCGAAGATGCTCAAGTTCGTATCCTAATATTATGAATCATATTATTCTACAACTTATATTATAATGACTTATTTAATTTTTAGATTCGGAATAAAAGCAGCAATACTTGGAAGCGCAGTTTACTATACGGTAGATAAAGGCGTTTGGCAAGACAGTGCTACAACGACCGCGCTCTACGAAGAGCTGGAAAACGGAGTATCTCCCTATGTTGGGGATCTCAAAAAACAAATACCATATGAGGCACGTATTATTGATTAGAACCGATCACATTTTGCGAGGACTCAATTCCAAGTATGTTAACAATTTGGACTGTTAAAGGATATGTATTTATATTTTTATGTATTATTATTTCAGCTGCCTCCGTTACCGACTAACGATCGATTGACTTATTTGGTTAAATATTATTGGAATTGCGGAGTAAAATCAACATTCAGATTTCTAGTTAATTTACCTACACATACCAGTAATGCAGCAACTAAGACCTATGAATTTATATCTACTGCTATTGAACCAGTGGAACCAAGTCCAAGCCCTGGACAAGAAGCTAAATGAAGTTATGTAGACATTGTGTTTCATAAATAAAGTGCAATAAAAATGTTATTGATAATTTAACCGTTGTGTTCTTAAAATCTCTCTAACTTTATACCAATTTTATTTCTTTTGTAATATTAGTGTGTAATATCACTGAGGGCGAGATAAAAAATCATTGTATGGAATTTGCACTGTAAAAATAACAAAGATCTTATTACATAATAACAGTGGTGTATTTTAATCAGGACAAGGAAAAAAGGATTTTCAAACAAAAACAACAAAGTACAAAACAGCCCACAACTGTGGCAAAATTTGATTTATTCCTCTCTCACAAAGTCACACATGAAGCAACTCCCTCATATTAAGAGTTAGTTCCATAAATAACTATTACCTGCATACCAGTTGCCAGAATTTATCTTTCTGTTGTGTATCTTAAATATAAATTTGCAGTACTGTAATGAAAATCAAATTAGATACACACAAATTTTATTTATGGAGCTAACTTCACCTAGTGGTCATGAAATGTAACATTGCTTTAATATTGGAATAAAGGAAGTTATTAGAACATCAGTTTTTAGGTAAGAAGCAATAGAAATTAGGAACATTCAGCATCAAATTTACTAGGAATTTAAAACCACCAAGTATTGCTACACAATATAACTTTAAAATTGCACATTTACCATATCTTATTATGTTAAAACAAATTTTGTGCACGTCACAAGGTTAATACAACTGAGGAATGCTCTTTTCAATGTAGTCTGTTTTTTAACTTGTACTGTAATATAAAATTATTTATGTATATCATTTCTTGTTGAACAGAGGGGAACCAACAATAGTTGCTTATGTACAAATATAGTTTAGGATTATGTTCATCTTTTATTATAATGACATTTTTTTATTATTATTAAAACAGCAGACAATTGAATGTTATTTACAATAATCCACTTAACACAAGAAGGCAATTATGTTGTAAATAAACATTTAACATTAACAATAAATTTAAGACTGCCAATCTTATGGTGAATTATCAGATTAATATAAAGTACATTGCATTACAATGCTTGTCAGTGAACGGATGTTTATATTTTGTTTGTTTTTATTCTATTTTTTGTATCTTGCTCATGATTATGTAAACTGAATCCATGTATAGTGAATTTGCGGGAAAGTTGCAGATTTCTTTTTTAAAGTCCTTTTTAGCATAAGAAATGCCTGAACTATGCAGCAGTTTCCACTTCCATTGCCTCTTCAGCTCCGGCTTTCTTTTTCTTCTTCTTATTAGGCTTCGCAGACGAGTTGAGGAGGGCCTGTTTAAATGTAAATAAACATAAATAGATTTGGATTAAACCATGTATTACTTATACCTCGTTTTTTTTCGTCGTGATTTAAAAAGTAAACAATCTTACAATTTTTTTTTATGTAATTATTATTGATTTAAAAATAAGACAAACACAAATTAAAAGTTAAAATAAATTTCTGTATACTTCTAAATTTTTTTTTAATTAATGAAATAAATAAAAGTAGTGCCAAGATTGTTTACTTTTTAAATGACAAGGAAAAAAAATGAGGTATAAACTAAAGTAGTTATGATTTTTAACTGTCGTAATAGTTCAAACAGAATGCTATGATAGAACATTCAGCTCAAAAAGATTACAATAATATACCCTGTGCTTGTTCAAAACAATCTATTGAAAAGATTGTTTTGAAAGATAACAGGGATTGCCTTTATAAACTCATAAGTTAGCAACAATACTAAATTGTAACCGTTAACTAATTTCATATGAGCTTTCTTAGTGAAAATGAAGTAGTATCTATAAAATAAAAACAACAACAACTTACATTAACTTCTGGGTCTTTGATTGTGCGGTCACTTTTGCACTGACTCTTATCAAATGGAAGGCCTGTGATGCGGTGAGTGCCACTGGGCAGCAACAGGACTGTGAACTTGAACTGTGCAACTAATTCACCAGGACGTTCATACAATACCTGTGGAAGAATTGTGAAGATGATAATTTAAGTTTTCTTTTTAATATTTTAGGCACTTCTCACAATTTATCTAACCTGTGGAAGAATTGTAAAGATAATAATTTAAGTTTACTTTTTAATATTCAAAGCACCTACACCAATTTATCTAACCTGTGGCAGTCCGCGTATGTAGCCATGCCTTTATTATCGTAATCATAAGTGATTGATCAGGTGGATTTGTGATAGAAGACTATTGATGTAAGCTACAATAATTTAAAGCGTTGATTTTATAGTTATAAAACGACTTACATCACATAAAAATAGCCTACGTGTTACTGTCCTGACAAATATAAACTCGTTTAATAGAGAAATGGCTTACATAGTGTGTAAAAACATTATTTCATGAATACAATTTCTATTTAATTTTTTTATTTTATTAGGAAACAAAAAAAAATTTAAAAGATTATGAATGTCAGCATAAATCATAAATAACACAGACTATTAAAAAAAAGGCTTACCGTAAAAGGTTCAATGAGTTTGTGATTGACACACTCAACAATGCCTAGTCGAGCACTAGTCTCCTTGTCAAAGCTGCGAAGATTGAAAGGCATAGACCCATGTTTGTTGCGGACCTGTAAATAATGCGGAAAATAACCTTATAAAAATATATGTGTATGGTCGAGCGATTTTATAGCATTATAGAAAGACAACTTATTTTCCAAGCAACAATAGTTTCAAACACATATATTAGAGTCTGTGTGTGTAGTAATGATGTATGCCAATGTAGCAAATAAAATTGAACACCGGTTCAAACTCATTTCACTAATATTAGTGTATAGGGTATAGACCCTTAAAAACTCCATCAATATTATTGTAATAATATTGCAAACATATCCATCAAGGGATGTATGTATAATAAACTATGATGTATTAAAACTAATAGCTCACCTCGCTGTAGAACATTCTAGAAGCCTTCAACTTAAGCTGGTAAACCTCATCAGTTTTCTTATAAATTGTACACCGGGTGTCCATTTCACGACCCTGTAATAGTTTAAAAGGTGCATAATATCAACAATTATTATAATAGACATCGAATGAACAAGAAAAATTTTGCACTTGACATAGAATTAAGTAGAAAAATATTGGGTCTGTCAGTAATATTTCTTCTGAAACAACTCATCATTTCAGATAGAAAATATACTTTTTAATTTGCCCTGAGTACTGCCAGATTGACAATAAATAATCTAACCTGGAAAGAAATCAGGGCCAAGCAAATTTCATCCATTCTGCTCAATCTTAATTATCAAATTCCAAAGATAAAACACGTATATCACAATAAGTAATATTTGATACATAAATAGACATCAATACTAAATGTAATGAAGCGAACTAAAGTGTAACCTTCTATCATTTTGATCTCATCACCTAACTGCAGATAAATTGTGTAGAACATTCTGTACATTTATTAAACCCCTATGCACTTACCACTCCTTCTCCTGTACTGATAAGTACATCCATTGCATATACTTCATAAGTCTCAAATGTGGCCTTTTCATGTTCTTTTCTTTGAAGCTCAGATGGATTTTGAATTATGCTTTTCTCTCCATCAATACGGAATTGCTTGAGTTGATGCGACAGCATGCCTTCAATAGCCTTGCAGCCATAGTCCGAACTTATCTTCTGGACTACATCTGTTATTGCATAGTTCTAAAAGAAATGCAGGAGAAATAAAAGTTGTCATCATTTAACAAAGGTAACATTTCTATTACAAAATGTTGTCACTGCCAACAAAGAAACATGGAAAACAACGGTCAATTAAATCTTTATTGACCACTTGCTATTAGTTTTCATTTATAAAGGATTTTTAAAAGGAAGACCAAGACAGAATTGGTACCCACAAAACAAATAAAAACCAATTGAACTTTGGAGGAAATGTAAACATAAATTCCTATATAATTATAGTGGTTACCTCATTGCCAGGCCGCAGAAGCCTCAGGGCGGCTTCACTGGCCAGGTGTGCTGCAAGAAGCACATCAGCTGCTCTCCCAGTCACCTCTCCACCACCAACCGCAACTGTGTGTGCCACAACTGCTATGAAACCATCAATATGTGCACCCAGGTCACTACAACAAAACGCTAATGCAACATTCTCATACATATTGAGATACACAGCAATTTACAAATATAAAACAAGAAAACAAAAACAATATTCGAATGCTTATCCACTTGCTTCAACATTGAGAAAATTATTTTATGAAGCATCTTGCTTATTATAATAATTGACTTGATTAACAAAGAACTTCAAACATAAAATAACAATAAGCTTATGTAAACATTAACTGATAAAGAAGATAAATAAGCCAAATTATACACAGCTCACTATTTCTAACCACAACTTAGTAATATCTGCTTACATCTTAGCAAGATCTCCTTGTTTCAAAATATAGTCAGGCTCACTGGATATTGGTGAGAAGTGACATATACAGTTGTTCACAGAAATACATGTTGAGAATGCAATGCCTTTTTTGGAATCTTTCTCTTTTTTGAAAACCTTAGAAGTTTCTTCTAGTATCAACTTATCACCAAACTCGCATATCTCACGCGCAGACGCGTCAGGCACACATTTTGCAATCACTTGCTCTAGAACACCTGTGAAGAGGAAATTGATTAGTGAGAGCAGTTATAAATAAGTTAGGATACAGAAATAATTTGGCTTCGGTAGCGACACCACATTGTCCGCATGGTGATGACACGCGTCCAGCCAACGTATTCACATCACAGAATCGTGTAAGGAACTACAAAATTTTAACATAAACTCTTTGTAATGCAACTTACGATTAACAATTTGTCCCGCTAATTTATACTTGGTTACAACCAAGTCCTCTGCGATCGTTTTTTCCACTTCTTTATCGTCGGCCATTTCTCAAACTATGGTTTTGATTTGGTTAGGAATTACGATGGCGCTGGCTGGCTGTTGTTGGCTGTTGGTTGGTCCGTTTGGTGATTTGGATGTCAGTCACGTGATCTTATAAGACATTCAATTTTAATCTATGTAAAATTTAGCGGGAAAAATTACAGAATTTAACAATCTTGCGTTTGGTATTTTAATATTAGTATTAAAAGTAAGCAAAAACTTAGTAAAATAATCTGCTAATTTCCGCTCTGTTAAAAATGAAATCAATACGATGAAATAAGTTTAACTTAGAAGCACACACGTATCAACTTTGAAAGGAAACTATGTTAGCTTTTTAAGTTCAAGTTCTGCCCATAATTAGACTTCGTGCGCGATTAGAGGTTTAGCATATTCAAATTAATAATAATAATGTCACGAAGATTATTTATTAGAAAATACTTAGAGAATTTAAAGATCTTAAAATGTCACCCGAGTGTAACCTCAGATATAGGTGACCTGTTATATTGTAATTCAAATTAAAATAATTGTTATTAAAATCAAAACTTAATTATACTTATAAGAATTATAGAAGCTCATTCACTTTAAAATAATGTCAATTCTAATTTGATCTAACAAGTATGCGATAACCTTAAAGAGTAACCACAGACTATTGTGAGGGTTTGATAGTTTTAGACTTTTTCTACCAATACATTTTATCTGAGTGACATTGACAATAAAAAAACTGACAGCTACAGCTTGGAGATGACATTTAATAAAATAACCTCTAAAGCAAATATAAAAATAATAGTAATGTGTCGTTGTAGGGATTAAATAAATGATATTTAAAGACAATTGAAAAACCTTTAAAAGACAGTTGTAACACGATCTATAGAAAATAAATATATACGTTTGTAATCTAGTTGCAATATGGATTATGAATATGAACAATCGAGCGAGATTGAAGCGCTCGATTCTATTTACTATGGAGATATGCAGAGTAAGTAATTCTCTGTTAATAATTCTTATCAAATTGTTGTGATTTCTACATCTCGTTTTGATTTTTTGTAGTACTAGAAAGGAAGCCGGTTCTTAAATTTTCTATACCGATAAAGTCAGAAGGTTTTGATGAAGGGGACGGGTTGGCGTGTAGCCTGGTATTTACGTATACTCCCAAATACCCGGACGAGTTGCCGCTCGTTGAAATTGATAACGAAGAAAATTTCGACGATTTAGTTGACAAAAATGAACTCCTTAGTTATTTGACAGCACAGGTATTTTCATTTTCACTTAATTTTTTAGAAAACCAAATCTTACAGTAAACTAGACAGTATACACAGTAAATAAAGTTTTATTATGTATCTGGATCATTTCATTTATATTTTTAATCATCTTGCTTTTGACAAAATTTTATAGCATGTGCAACTGGGATTTTACAACAAATAATTACTTGAGGTCATTTATTTTAATGACATAATTTCCAGGGTGAAGAAAATCTTGGTATGGTAATGATTTTCACCTTGGTGTCTTCAGGGCAAGAGTGGCTTAATGAAAAGTGGGATGCTATTAAAAAAGAGAGAGAAGAACAGCAGTTAGCAAAGAAGAAAGCAGAAGAAGAAGCAGAACTGGTTTGTATATCATTTTTATACAAATCTTTTTATTGTCATAATTTATTTTCTTAATCAAGCGAATTATCTTTCTAAATTTTTATATTTATAGAATAGAATGGTTGACACTCAACAATTTAAATTCATTAAAAATTTGCCTCATATATAAAAAAACCTATAAATTAAAACATCTCATGTTTAGTTCACAATACACATTACCTGTTTAGTTCAATTCTAAAACTCTTGTTAACAGTTAAACAATATTTTTACAGAAAAGGTTTGAAGGCACTAGAGTGACTGTTGAGTCGTTCCTGGCGTGGAGAAAGCAATTTGAAATAGATATGGGAATCCCTGCCAAGAGAGAAAAAGAAGCAAAGGACAAAACTAAATTAACTGGCAAGGAACTATTCCTTAGAGACACTACACTCAATGAGTCTGATTTGAAATTCTTAGAAGATGGTAAGTGGAATTTTATTGTAATAGATAGGATCTACTTACTTAAGCATCACAGAAAGAAGGGGGGTACTTTGGATTATTTTAAACTTAAAGTAGATAAAATCTTTGCTTAACTTAAAGTATGGTAGCAACTTCCATAGTCCCTATACTAACAAATTAATAAGAACTAATATTCATATTGACACCTATTACTAACAGGACCTACTAAACTACTAACAGTCCTCCTTATGGACTATATATTTGGAGTTTGTTATGATGGTGGCACTGTCTGCTTGTTTGCTGTCTCTATACAATAAAAAAATAGAGTAAAATAGTACATGATTTTGAATAATTTTTTATAGTAGAATAAAAGATAATACTTATCCTCAACCCTTTTTTCATTAAAGGTGATGCAGTCAAAGTTGATGAGTCCCTGTTTCAAGATTTGGATGACCTTGATATATCAGATGAGGATGATGAAGACTATGTTCCGGGTCAGAGTGGAAGTGACTGTGATTAGCGATCATAGTTGCACTCTACTATGAGATTGGTGTCATACACCCCAGGTACATAACCCTATCTATTAGTACGTTATTTTTGTACTGTCAAACCCAATAGTTTCAGCTATGCCAAGTATGGAGGATAAAACAAACAACATTATTATGCCATAATACAAAGGTAATTTTTTAATAATAATATGATGGTTTTCTTAGGGGACGTTCAAGTATTATGTAACGCAATTATGATGTGTTACATCATAATTACACAACGCGTTTATGATGTGTTACATCATAATTACACAACGCGTTTATGATGTGTTACATCATAATTACACAACGCGTTTATGATGCGTTACATGGGTGGGAGGGGGGTCGAACAACGTGTTACATAACATTGTTTTTTTATTAGAAAAAAAATTGGAGATTATAATTTTCCTAAGTCGTCAAAATGTCGTTTGGGGGTTACGTAACATTTAGGGGGCCGGAAGGGGCACAGAAAAACGTTACGGAGCGTTACATCGGACAGGAGGGTGATCTAATTTTCAATATTGCATTAATTTTTACAATTTTTTCATTGTTTAATTTGGTTATGATTTATTGATTATAGACACTGATACTGAAACTGGGGTTAGGTTATTAATTATGTTAATTAAATTGGCAATGGTATGATTGGGTAATGTAACCAAGGTGTATGAAATCAATTTTTAGTAGAGAGTGCTGTTGTGTTATCCATGCTTTAGACTGAACATATTTATAATATAAAAGCAATTTGCTAATCGAAATTACCTCTACAGAAATGTTATGGGAAATATTAGGCTGTGTACACAAATATTTCAATGTTGAGCTGATTTTTGATTTTAAATTTTAAAATATTAAAATATGTATAGCTGTATGTTATACATTACTTGCAATAAATTTCCATGCCTTATTAACTTTTAATATTATGAAGCATATCTTATTATCAATAGTATCCTAATATGGAATTCAAAAAATCTCTTTATTATATAAGCATAGTTTTACTATAGTATATCAGTTTAATGTGTTGTAATAGAACTTATTTTTAGACAGAAATGTACAAGTAGAAACTTGTTACTCATACCCTATAACTCCTTTAGTGTTGATAGCAAATTAAATATACTTTAGGCATAGTTTTAGGGTTCCACTATCCATGAACGAATCAGCTCGAGGGCACCGAATTTTTTTGTCTAATTTCACATACTTACTGAAATAATTTTCACAATATTTTTCTTACTCGGGTACAAATACAATACAAATAAGACTAAAAACTTTTTCAAACATTAGAGATATGAATAGATACTCGTGTAATTGTAGGAATCGCTAGACCGGTATATATGCATTCTAATAATGATATATGTATTTAATCATGGAGATATAATATGCTGATCAAGGTATACAAGACAACGTGCATCATTATATTATCACATTGCTACTCATACCCAAAAATTACTCCATTCTTCTATAGTACTTATACATATAAGATTTGCAAACATTCGCGCCAAATCTTATGGGTATTTTGAAATGAGTGTCATTTGCGGCGACTTGCGCGAGTTATACCTACTTAGTATATTATACCTCGATGTATACGTATGGTATTTAATTTATATTGTATATTTTTAATAGCTTTTTTATATACATATAGTTGATTGTCATACAAAGCTTGAGCAAACAGGAAAGCGTTCTGCCTCTAATGCTCCATTATTTTGGAAATAGGTTTTACATAATTATATTTTTTAACTCGAATGAAAAGCACAATTAAGGACAGTTTCGAAATCAATTATTGAAGGCATGAGACAGTTCTTTTAGATGCTATTATTGAAGTTTTATGGATATTGAAATAAAAATAGAAGATAGACTTAATCATATTTTCCTACTATGTAGGAATTTGTGAACGGGAAGTAATTTTCAATATCCTTAGAATTCGTCTTATATTATACGATTACTTTGTAGAAGAAGGTAGTAATACAATCATGTATCTGTTCCGGGCTTCCGTTGATATAAATGTCGTAAATCTCAAGTGCTGCTAATAAGATATTCTTAGATTTCTTAGTAATATTCAAAAGATAGAACCGCATAGAATCTTTAGAATGTAAAGGCTGGCTGAGCGCTTTCCAATCAGGCAGGTCCTTAATAGTAGGTAACGATTCTCGTTACTTCGTAGCAATCAATTGTTTTTATATTAATAAAATAAAAACTGTTTATTGTTTGGAGAATAGTTTTATTTACACTTTGCGACTATAACAGTTATTTACAACTGACAAAATAAACATTTTACACAAAAAAAGCATTTCGGTGTAGGTACGACACGTCAACATCGATCTAAAAGCAACCTAACATCACAAATGCAACGAAATTCATTTACACAACATCAATATTTTATTAATTTACTCAATTAAATAATGTTATCGTAGAAATTACAATATAAAAATATTTTACAAAGTGCAGTCTTAAAAAAATGAGTGACAAATCAAGATCTAAAAATCTTGTTTTCTAAACTTTCTAACGATAACTAATTAATTAACGACAGATATGTACGTTATTAAAAGGAAATCTACACTCCGCTTCACTATAATCATTATGTCTATCTAGTTGTTAGTTTCTCTTGAAATTAAAACACTGAAGATAAATTAGAAAGATTTGTAATAAATTTAATTAATTGAAATAAATATTTGACGCATTTTAACCAGGGACAGGCATGACTAACTTGGTTAAGATTGTAGGTACATATTCGGGTTTTTCAATAACCTATTCTATTACATGTTATGAAAGGAAATGAAGCATGCTTAAATATGCTTCATGGATAATAAATCCCCATGGATTGTCTTAGGCAAAACGAATTAAGTCCCTGGTTTTATATGTGGTAGATATTATTAGCCAAACAGAAATTCGATCTAAAAAAGTTTAGGTACATGTTAACATTCACAGGATATTAAAGAATTACATATTACAGTAACGATTCCATTTAAATATAAACACACAGTACAACAACATTAAGGGATCATTTAAAACGTGCTCGTTAAACTTTAACATTCAATTTAACATTCACTATGACGGAATGTAAAGTGACAATAAAGTACACACATTCTAACATTTATTTTACTAACTTTTCATACAGAAACAGTGAATTATATTTCAGGTAACTTAAGGCAACGATATTATGTAATACTTATAATAAAATAAAATAAAACGAGCTACGAACAAAGAACAAGCTAATCAACTAATAACCAATTTTAAAATGACGGAGAAAACAATAACCATAGTATACTATACAAGTAAATATTTAAATAACAATTTGTAAAAGGCAAATGCTATTGGAGGAAAAAAGATCCTCTTTATATCAACACGTTCGGCAGAACATTCTTCAGTATTCATCAGTATTCTGGTTTAAGCGATCTTATTGATTCCAGCAATATTAGATAACTATTGCGATCAAATTCAAAATAACTGTGATTTGTCTTATAACAGAAAAATAGTGCCGAGTTTAAATCTGACAATCTAAGGATTCCACAATTGAATCACAAGCGAAGCGAGTGATTCCTAATTAGATTATAATCCTGAGGACAGTGACAGATTTAACAGCACAAGAAACAAAAACTTGCTAACATGTAGCACACACATTTTCACCTCACTAGCAAAAAATACATGTAAGTAAAACATCATTTTTCTTACTGGTTCAAGAAAAAGAGACCATAACAACAGCAGTGATATCCCATCATTCAGTGCTGGTTATACGTACCTACGTAAAAAAGGCTTAATGTACGATAAAAGAATAGTTTAAGTAACATTCAAGTTATATTACTATTATATCTATAGGCCAATACAATAACGACATATAAACTAAGTGCTTTAGATTCGACATTTGTAGTTACCTACCTGTTATTGTAATACGTTACAGAACCGGTAATATACCTAATACATGGATCCTTTCACGTGGTCCCAATGTCTACGTCCGACCGGCATTGAGACTCAAACAATTTATTATTTTACAACGCTACCTATCTAAGCACGTGTAAAAAATTATGTATGTATGTGATTTTGAATCGCACAAAATACAGAGCAATTTAGTTTAAGTAATAATGCTTAAGTTCAGCGATGGTTTTAATATGAATTAACTAGAACGACCGTGTACCGTGCGACGCGATCGTATGCCTACTCTTAAATAAATCTGCTATACGATACGACCTCTCGCTACGTATGTAGGCGTTAAACCGGGAGTATGGTCAAACACTGTGCACTAAGCGTTGATGGAGCAAACTCGTCGTTTTGCTGTAGACACGAAAAAACACTGATATGGCAAGCGTCTATGAAATCACGTCGCGTTGTACAGAATTAGTTACAGCCCGCTACGGTTGTAGAAGCCGTAGGAGCGTAACTTTCTGCTGTTAGCAATAGGCATTGCTCATTTAAGTCTCTGGGTCACATTGGCTAGCGCAACCGCGAAGGCTTGGAGGGCGGAGAATGGGTACTGGAAGTCCAGGGTGTACGCGTTGCCGTCGATGCGGCCGAATTGCATCACCTGTCGATATGAAAACATCTTTGTTACCAATACTTATATTTTGCTTACACATAAAACTGGTTTTGAGCATGGTAAACAGGTGTGGCCACCAAGTCCCCAACATGAAGAATTTGGTCTTTGAGTACCCAAGGTATTCCCCAAAATGGTGACCCCGACGTAAGGTATCCCCCAAACTGCGTTGTATAATATCAACATTGTTTTCTCAGAATGTTGACAGTATCTATACAACCCTGTGTTTTTATCAGTAGTTGGTAATTTAACGTTTTTGGTTTTACAAACATCCATAGGCAGTGGTAACCACTTTATCAAGGAAGGTAGTGCAGAAAAGATCTGTTTAATATTAATGCTAATTACTGTGCCTGACTGACCAACATTCTATAACAGTTGAATGCTAAAAAAGAACCTGTATTCAACAACGCAGGGTGCCCCCATGTATAGTTAGGTAGTACAAATATCATAAAGTGACCTGTTTCCCATGGTATTCAATTTGGAAGTTCTTGGCGGACTCCTGGGTGACGCGGCCTCCGAAGTCTAGCTGGTAGACCTGGCTGTTCTCGTTCCACATGGGCGCCTTGTTGTGCATGACGAGCTNNNNAGCGCGGCGGCCGGCGCGGGCGCATTGCCAGCGCGCTTCAGCTGCCGAATTTAAATAGCTTTTTATCCGGCTCGAAGGACTAACATATTTTTTACAATTCTTCACTGTTGAAGCGCAGGTGTCGAAGGACTAGAGTTATGTTATTAGGACTATAAATTGATTCCATCATTTATTCCACAATATAAAGAGGTTTTTTTACGTTAATGAAGCAAGCAGCACACATGTATGAAATGTATCAAGTATGCAAATTAAAAATTTAAGAGTTAATTAGAGAATAAGTGTAAACCACAGACTTCTTACAAAATTATGCTAGCGGCAGCAGTAAAGAAGAGAAGAACCGACCTTATTCCTAAGCTGGGCCTTCTGGAAGCTCTCGAGGTCGCGGTAGTTCTTGCTGTTGACCTCGCTGTAGCCGTTGGAGTACTCGTCGTCGGAGCTCTCCGACGGCTTTTTGTTGCGGCGCCGGTTTAATAACGGTGAGTTAAGCAGTTGCCTAATAACACGAAATTCATATAT
>LGAG01000165.1:288946-302609 GCA_001278395.1 Lerema accius
TCTGCAGTATTAGGTAAATTACCGGAAGATTGATTAGAAAAGTGTTATGTTATGCGATTATGAATCATTGGTATACGGACATTACATAGAGTTTCATAATACAAAATGTTTTCATTATTCCTCCATGAACATTTTAAATAAAAAAGAATGGAATTTGCAGTATTTGCTGTAAGATCAAATCATCATTACTACATAGATGAATTTAATGATTTGACGAACCTTCCGCTTGTGGATCGAATATGACGAACTCTGGTCGGATCTTGCTAGTGCGGCGGCCTTTGAGCAGCGGCACGAGTCCGCCGAGGTGTTCTAGATACAGCGTGTAGGCGCCGGTCTCCTCGTCGTCGTGGCGCAGCATGGTGCAGTGCAGCCGCGCGCCCGTGCCCGGCGGACGGGACACGAACCGACGGAGCTCACTCGATTCCGGGACGTTGCACTGGGGAAAGAAACAGGGTTTACGTAGAAATTGTGCACTGGAATCTGAACACTGCAAAGTATTAGGGATACTATTAGGGAAGTAAGAGACAGCAAAAATCGTGCATGATATTACAGAACAAAAAACACTTAAAAAGGTTTCAGTAGATAAAGAAAGGTTTTTGTTATTAAAAACAATATCGAGCTGACTTATTAGGCTATAATACAAACTCGTACATTTTTTTTGTAGTTACGTAACTACTGATTTTATTTGCAGTACTATACACGCCTACCTACTTCAATATACTCTAACTTAGGTTACAATGATTTGTCTTCACCAACTTTATGACATTACCCGTATAGTATGAGCAAAGAGGCTAGCGAGAGCCGGTTGTAGCCGCGGCGGTAGTGGCAGCCGCGCTGCGTGTCGCGGCTCGCGCAGCGCCTGCGCAGCCCGCACGCGCGCTAACAGCTGCAGTGGCGCCACCACGCGCCACACGCGCGCCGTACACACTGCGCCGCCCACGCCTACGAACAGACGCCGAGCTGCATGCCCCCACGTCAGGGCTGTCACTCGAGCCTGGAAACATTAGTAAGGGTTTACTTATGCGAAGTTTTATTATACTGCAGCGAGAGATGTATAGACTTGACGGCATTTCGGAGCCCTTAGGCATACAAAAATTTGGAGCCCTAAATTACAAATTATGACCTCTAGGTATCTTCTATTATTATCTGTGTGGATCGATTTTTTTTTTTAAACATTAATTTTGTGTTCGTGTGCCCTTATGGATAGATGCAGACGAAACTGATTGCTGCATTTATGCTAACATCTGTGTTAACGGCTGTGAAATACTTCTTATTTAATAATAAATAATTTTATTTTTGAATACAAGTTTAATGCATTAGCGTCAGCGATTCGCAAATGAAGTAGCACTAAGGCAACTTTAATTACGCTCCGGTTGAAACACATGAATCGTTAATTTTGACCTGGTTAAATACGTAAATATTTTAAATAGTTACCTGAGTGCACGGTATGGGCACGGTGTAAATAAGCACTCCGGTGTCCGAATAAAACTTCACAACGTTCTTGAATGGCGGCGAATCTTCAGGTTCATTTGGTTCTGGAAAAGATATTTATGGTTAAAAAAAACCTTTTTTATAACATAATTTAATGACATTTGGTTAATCAAAATATACGGTTTGCGTACATGCGTATTAAAAATCCCTTATTAATTCGCTATGGGCGTCTCAATCTCATATGCAATCTCAGTGCGTTATTATGCAGCCATACGACCGCTCGATACTCTTTGTTCGTCGTATCGTTTAAAAGATTTACAATACTTCCCGCGTTAAGCCGCATGATATGCGCAGTATTGATGTAAGTACGTAATTAGCTGACGTAAATGTGAAAAAGAAATTCGTTATGCTTGTAACCACAGACTATAGATTTTGTGTTATTACAGTTGTCACCTCTTCTTAAGTAGTCTTCGAATATTCGCTATTATTAATAGGCTTCGATTATTCAATTAATCTTAATATGTAATACCTGTTCGAAAATCAAAAACGTGTTTTTTTTTAGACCTGACTATGGCGTCACCTATTGCGATCTGTGGTTGTACGAAATTCTATATTTAAATGTTTGGCAGATAAAGGCTGATCTATTTATTCATGAGCATACATTTATTCATGAGTTGCTAATTTTGATGATAGCATAATTAAGAATTTTTCGTATAAACGTTATGGTGACTTGTCACTGAGGCGGCGTCGGCAAGGGTTGGCTGAAAATGACTAACATAAGGCTGAGCTTAAAATATTTTCTCGTAAATTTTGTATTTTATATCATGTCTCTGTATTTTATATTAAATTATGTAATTCACGAATCAATGTTAACTGAAGTGTTACCTTAATTTTCCATAGACATTATAATCTGTAGGTACCTATCTCATATCTGTTTGGATCGGTTATTTTATTAAAAAAAAAAAAAAAATACTTGTAAGTGCTAGTGCTCAGTGCTCACTTTCAGTATTGGGGCCCGCGTGAGTTCTTTGTGCCCTATGATAAAGACTACTGAACGTGCATTATAATATGAAAATATTATTTCACAAATCAATTGTTGCCTTGCGTCATTCGTATCATTGGGTAGGTACATCTATTTATAGGTACCTACTCGTAATATTTAGCCAATGACCTTGGTAGCTTATCTATGAGAGCACATAATTCAGTCGGGACATGTATTTTGAGCATGTCTATTGTCTAGGACGGAATTGTGACGAAATTGTATGGATTCCTTTTTAGGCTTTGAAACCTTAAAATATTTATCGTCGTTCCTAGCCTCTACTATTGTAAGATGTGACGACCATTTACTACAGGTAACTATACAAAAATTGAAGGTCGAAAGTACCTGATATCGAAATTTAAGGGTTAGCCAAATTATACGAAATAAAAAAAAACAGAATAAATACTGAAGGGTCTTTTAATAAAAAAGCTAAAAGTATTTCATAATATTTGCGCACAAGGGTTACAAATGTGGTAACGTCTACAAATCAATATACTTTATTTCGACGAATGGATCCCGACGCTCGTAAATAGCTATCGTTCTCTAACGGCCTTTGAATAGAAAAAGTATTCTTCAAAACCTCGTAAAATGTTATATCGTAAACCGTTGTGGACGTAACGATGATAAAACGTAATATTATCGCATCTGAACTGGAAAGAAGGAACTGCGTGAATCGAATCATCTATCATTGTTGAGAATAGATATTTCATAACGATCTTCCACGAAAACCATTAGAGGAATTGTCAGACAAACGTGAAATACTAGAGTAGCAGTAGCCCCTAACTTGACAACCCAAAATCAATAAGATTGAATTGACTAAATCGGATTCGAGTGAATAGGTTATCGAGGTATCTTTTTATTTACGTATCCTGTTAATATTTGACAACAATCTACCTATATGTTTATGAGTACCTACAGGTGGAACTAATGGTAAGAGGATATTAAACAATCAAATAAAACATCGTGGGCGCAGACACTCAGTTATTATTTTCTATTCTTGAAGTAAAATATAATTGAACAAAAATATATAGTAGCATTAGAATAAAGAGAATTTTTTTAATAAGGCTTTCTTGGAAACTGCGTCAGGACTGTGAATGTTAATCAACTAAACGAACAGGAGTACCTAGATTGCCGTAGCACTAGATGATATTAAAATTATCTAACGACCCGAATCAATTTATTATTCGTTCTTATCAGACACTTAATTAATTTCATGTTTGCCGCATTTTGCTGGTTTAAGGATCGGTATTCTCAGATTTACGAACGAGAGTTATACCCATTTAATCAATGCAGTAAAACAAAAGAAAAACAGTCAAAACTTAGTTTATGACCCTCTTAATAAAAATAATGGCCGTAATAAGATTTATTTCCTATTCCTACTTAACTGATACATTTCTTGGAATTAATAGTCCGTAATAATAGAATATATCTTTGATAATGGACCATAATACAAGTTACAAATACTGTCTAACAGGGTAACTTCGCTCGCTTCGTGTAAATTTAAACCCCATTTCCGGTGCTCCTGTTTCTTTTCTCATTAAATAAAAATTAAGTTTTTTTCGTTCTAACTTAATGACAATCACTTATTCTAAACCGGCTAATACCTAGTTTTAATGAAGTATCCGATTGAAATTTTAATGAAGGTTAGATTCTCACCAGCTTCTAAAGTTCCAGCGACGGCAAGTAGCTCCCGGGAATTGGCCCACTCCATAGCGAGTGTGTTGCCTCTCATGCCGGTGCGGACCCTGGCGGGGCTGACGTCATCATGTCCCCTCAAGAGCACAATCTCCCCGCTACCCAGCGACACAGCCAACACGTGCCCCACAGTACTCTCCCCGGTGTCCTCTCCCTCTTCCATCTTGAACTTCTCACATGACCAAGCCATGGAGGTTATGCGGCCCTCGGAAACCAACTTCACCTGTAGATAAACTCGATTCAGTATCATTCGTATCTTATTCATTAATAACAATAATAAAAGTATCTTGGTCAGCGTAGGGGATAAGACGGACCCTTGGGGAACGCCGGATTATTATGGTTTCTAGTCGAAGGCACAACCTTATTTTATTTATTTTATCTTTGTTCCCTTATATATATCCTGGTTTAATATAGAAATAGTCTTACGTGTCTTTATAGTTTATTAATTTTTTTAGACATTTTAGAAAAGGCAATAATCTTAACCATTATCTACGAGTAGGTACATATTTGTATACATTTCCACGTCACGTATCTCCTATGATACATGTAGGTCCTACTTTGCTCGCTTTTAATTAAATCATACCTACATAAAATTAAACTTGGATTGGTGTCATCGTTTGAAATTTAATTACATTGTATAGAATCTAGAAACTCCAACATACTCCCAAAGGCATTGTTTCCAGCCGTAACTTTTTTCAAGTAATCCCTTGACAATTCAGTGCTCAACGTACCTTAAAGCAGTGAATGCAGCTATTCCTATTGTTACGAAACTGCGCCGGCGTAATTGAACTACGGCTTTATTTACTAGTTCTTTGTTTTAGATAGAGCGTAGATCGTTTCTTGTTATAGTTGAAATGCTGCCAGAATCCCTTGCCTGTTCACCAGAGCCGAATAAGCTATAATTTGGTGTAGATTGGCGTCTACCCAGATATTAATAACCTCGCACATTTCAAGATTACTAACCTCTCTAACACGCCGTCAATCCAAACTTACTAAATCCAGTTATTTTTAAAACTATTTACTAATTAAAACAAATATTTAATATTAATGTACCTGTACCTATCAAATTGCTTAGTCGTAATTATGAAGTTCATAGTAGGTACCTAAACTTAAATTAACAAAGTTTTTAGAATAACATTTTGTTCGCACTGTAAACTCGTAACTGCCACGTCAACCAAATATATTAGTGTTATTATTAACAAAGCACCACAAAGTTAACATAAAGTAAAAATATTTCGGCAAGTCTTAGGTACCTACCATTCATCAAAAAACTCTGCTCTCCAATCTAAACATAATGACAATGTTAGAATCTGTTAAAAAAAAATTAAATTACTAATGAGTTCAAAAACTCATATAAGGTAAGGTGGGGTAAGACTAACACACGGGGCAAGACTAACACTGTCTATTATCTCGATATGTATAGCTTAAATACGAAATTCTTCCAGTCTGTAAGATAGAACAAACTTAAATGTTCTCGGCTAAAACACACACATGTCGTTTCATCAAGTGCATATCGAGATAATAGACAGTGTTAGTCTTGCCCCGTGTGTTAGTCTTACCCCACCTTACCTTACATACAAAGCAACTTACTTGCGAGACCATAGCACCGTGTACGTCCATGACGACGAGCGAAGCGGAGGCGGTACCCAGGTAGACCTGGCTGTCATCCGGGGTCCAGCAGCCGCACGTGATGCGAGCGTCCAGGGACAGCATGGACGACCAGTACCGCTGCCCCGCCACAGACCCCACCAACACGAACCCATCCTGGCAACGACGACATACAAATAGAAAAACAGAAATACAAATGCTACATTTTTTTGGGGATTTAGGGGCGCCGTAATAAAATAATATAGAGCCTTTGTTAAGAGTGACAATGGAGACGAATCTATTATCTAATGATACATTCTTGTTGAAATCTATCAAGCCAATGGGGTTGTGAAGCGTGCCCATGTAAAGTCAAGCTAAAAAAACATTACCCTACTTCTGACCCAGTCAGGTAAAAAGAAACGCTTACATCGACGCTAAATAAAACATCGTGGTTCACACATTTACTTGTATCGGTTTTTCAGAAGCCTTGATAACTTACCTACCTAACTTAGGTAGGTACGTAGTAGGTACTCCTAAGTGATGATTGTAGGTACATGTTCATTGTATGTTAATGTTTGTTTATGTTGATTGTACAATTGACCTAAAACCTCAAAAACCTAGGTTTCATTACATTTCAAAGACTTAGGTTTTCTTTTGGGAATTTAAATAGATAAAATCTCTTTCGACACCATCACCATGGCGGCGTCTTAAAATTCAGAGCAGGATGAATGTATGATACTGAAAAGAATATGCCAACGAGATTGCAATTTTTAGATACGACTGGGCATTGATGCGGTTAATCTGGATCCTAGAACTGTCCTAAATACACTGAATAGCTGCTATAAGAGGTTTGGGTCAGTTTATAAACGCCTCAACACCGTTCCATCCGATCTGTTGGGCTGTCTACGGTTTTAATCCTAGAATAAAATATATGCAGCAAAGTTTAAATATATCGTAAATAATATATCTGATGAACGTACATTCTCTCAATGATCCTCTTGAACGATTCAGGTAGGTAGGTACTTATAATATATATTTTATACTGCATGGATCATGCTTACTATCGAATTCGTCCTATCGAAATATTACTTTACTTGTATTACATACTTTCATGTCACGTACGTAAGTTCAGATTTTACCTCAATAAATCTGGTAGGTGAATTCTTTTTGAAGCGGATGATTAGGGTAGGCACTGTTTGGTTCGGTTGGGTCAGCATCATAACGCGAACCTTTCACTGTTACTTGTCAAAACTGGAATTTCAGACAAATTGCCCGGGGCGTTTGAAAATTCACAAAGGCTTTCCTAACCCACTCATATAATTCTAATCATGTAATAGATATTTATCTTGGTACCTATAATGTAGCACCACGACTAGGTACATTTATATTTTGGACTTGCGGAGCCGTAATAAAAGTAGAATAACTACGAAATAGCCCCTTGACTTATACTCAAGATCATAATTCGAAATCTCTGCACGTTGTTTTCGTAGAACATCGCTACGACTGGTAGATTTATGACAGATATTATTTTTTTAACCCGTGACGGCCGTGATCGTATAAATAACTTGTGACGGCAATTCAGACTGACGATCAATCTTAGATACAATCTTTGCGATTGTGATAGCTCATACTAACTAGCATAATATCACCGTGATGTTCAGCATTTATCTAACAGAATATTATAGATATGAATTACGTTCTATTCGGCCGAGATGTAACTTCAATTAGTCTTTGTACCCTTTAATAATATAAAGGTTAAAGTAAGCAAATACTCTTAAATAATTTAGAACTTAATTTAGTGTATTTTACTAAATTCTTATTAATTCTAATTATAATTGCTAGTAGCAACAAGCAGCCCCTCATTCGATTAACTGCAGTCGTTTGTGTGTATGACGTGGCAGCCTAAGCCACGAGCTATTTGCGCTTCACCGAGTCCGTACCATATGGCAATTTATTCAATCGATTTTCGGGCCAATGCCGGCTTCGCTTCTCATGCCGTATAGTGTATACCGACACATGAATTCGAGGCTTTAATTATTCCTGGCTAAAGAATACAGGTCAATAGGCATTGTTTCCAGTTGGTCGATGTAATCAAACTTTAGTTTCATCGCTTTCAATATAGCTGAATACTAGTACTCGTAGGTCAAAAGCTATTCAAAGCGGAGTATCAATTCTGTACGTACTAGGCACCGATGAAACTCGCTCTCCGACACGCAATACGCCCGAAGCCATATTTTACTAACAAATTTCCCGCTATCCATTTACTTCTACCGTCTACTTACCTATTGTTTAGTACGACCCTCAAGCAATATGTTTTCTCTGTAAATACTCGGCTCTGAATGCTTTCTACCCTTAGTATTATTATATCAAATCGTTATATTCCTATTTATCTTGTATATACGGTTATTAAATTGCCTTCGTATTCAAAAACTTTAGGTACCTACTACCGCAACAGAGTTTAATTAAGCCCACCTTCTCATTTTAAAATCAACACACTTGTTTATGAGCCAACTTTAATTTCGTAGAATCTGTAGCGGCCTACGCCGCGCGCTACGGGCTACGAGCTATTTTAAGTTTATCCAATTCATAACCATGTAATATTTTATTCATACAGAATGGTTATCAATTTATACAATGTATACAAAATTAATTACCCACCGTAGTCTGTCTGTAGGACTTACTAATAGGAAAATGAAGCCCTATCCTAACATTTTTTTTTCAGTAAAATGTATTAGTTATGATATGTCAGAAGATACACAAAAGTTGCCTACTTAGGTTCTATTGCAAAAAAAAAAGTTTAATTGGAATATTAGAATAAATACCTTTACATACATAGTTACCTTTTAAAGAGAGTTAAATTATTCAAGGTGTTTAAATTAATGAGTTTATTTATATTCCTATCACATATACTTATCCAGAGCGAGTTCTGAAAGCTGTTAGCAAATTCGAGTGACGTCCTTTCATCCTTTATATTGCGATTTATCACATGGGTGAATATTCTCATTCCATTTTAAAGTTTAACTGAAAACTCTAGAACATTCGTTACACGGAAATTGGAAAGCTACCACAGGGTCATACGAGTATATCGGTTTGCGTAACTTTTCGTACGGTAACAAGCTGTTTAAGCTTTTGTAGATAAGGTTCGAGTTTAATTAAGGCTGGTTATGGACGAGCAGCATTGAATCAATTGTGGCCGGTAGATTCAGAATGCTATAATCGAATAGCTTGAAGGTAAGTTCATTCACACAATCGCGCACGCCAAAAGATTCAAGATGCTGGCAGACTGCTTGAAGTGGTCCGTGTATTACCAGCTTAAGACGTATTTCTTATTGATGACGTCATTATCCGTTTAAAAACTTAATAGTACCTAACCTACTGGATGGTTTATTTTGAAATGAGTAGGTAAAGTAATAGTAGAGTATAAGTAATTATATTAAAAGTGGTCCCCAAAACTAATTAATATTATTTATATAATTATGCACATAATTATAAATTTATTCAGAAAAATGTAACCGTAAACCTTTACAAATAAATTTACCTACCTTTCAAGGGTTTCATAAGGAAGTATTTTCATTCAGAACAGATTCATTATTTTAATGTTTACTTTTTCTTTACCTTATTACGTTTTCCTTTGTCTGCTTTGGTTTCTATTCCATTTATAATTTTACCTTACATAATAAATAACCCATCATTAAACGTTTTAAACCTTGGGGGCTAACAATGATGGACTACTGAACAACAACAAAGATTATAATGTTGTAAGGTGCCTAAATTGAGTCTATTTCTGGAGCAGACCTTGCTATTTTGAGCAGGACAACACAATTGAATGGTGAAGGTTGTTACTTGTGATTTTAAAGTTCACTTTGATATTATGTTTTATATACAAAGTATTTTGTAGAATACAACATGAAAGTATAACGTAAATGACCAAGATAAAAGTATATCTAACATTTTAAATGCAAATAGACCTAACAGAATGAACGTAGCCGTGACTATGACGGAAGTAACTGAAACGATATAAAATGCAATGATCGTGACTCCCCGTTCGCAAAATGTTTGGGTACGCGATGACAACGGTTTATAATCATAGGTATGAGTTACCTGATAACAAATGAGGGCCATTCTTCCGTCGTGCGACCACGAGAAGTGTGTGACGGGGGTGCTGCGGTCGTTGATGAGCTCGATACTCCAGCGGCCCTCGTATTTGATCCACACGAAGATGACGCCGGAACTGTCGCAAGACGCCAGCTTCTGGTACGGCTCGTTCCATTTCACCAATATCACCTGAACCATACAATTTATACAAAATTATATTAATGAAACTTGTTGTCTAAATCCATTTCATTGTGCGCGAATGATTTTTCAAAGAGTTAAGGAGCAGGGTTTAAAAACAGCATTTAAGTTTACTGATTTTAAGTTAAGAATAGTAGGTAGGTAATACTAAAGATATAAGCTTACGCCCTTAAGCTAATAATACAAAGTAAAATCATAAAAGCTTCCATGCAAAGAATTTAATTGTATAATTAGGCTGTTTAGAAAGTAACGGCTACAGTTTAATTACGCGAATTTCGCATTCATAAACACACTGGTGCGCTCTCGTCTCTGAGCAATAAACTGAAAATACCGAGCGTGCGAATAATGTTATAGTAGACATGTTACTTTAGTATAGTGGAAAAAATGTTTTGTTTCAGTTACACGGGAACACATTCTATTCCTTTTCACCTTTCTTCTGTCTCGCTCTGTTATATTAACTATAGCCTCCGGCAGTTACGTTGAAGTGGATTAAACGAAGCGGCGCTCGCATTTTATCACGGTGAGGCTGCCGACGTACTTTTATTCGCACTTTTTAATCTTTACAGCTCCAAGTAAACTGCCCTAGCAGGTGCTAAAATAACGCAGCACGAGAATATTTCACATTTTATAACGACTCTTTACAGCGGAGCTTCGTTAACGGGCCTTTTGTTTTTATACTTTGCCGTTTTATAAAATGTACTAATTGTAACATAGTTTGCTGAAAGAGGAAATTACATAGGAACCGTGCAAAAATAGCCCTCGACCCCTGCTCTTTCCCAGTTTAGAATAAATGGAGAAATGAACTAAAGTGAAAAAGGAAATGAAAGCAGATTGCCCTTGACGTAGCGACTTTTCTGCAGCCTTCATAGATTTGCAATCAATTTCCATCAGTCAGTCAACTTTTTTATTTCTATTTATCGTGACCGTTGATTTTTCATTGGGGCCCAGGAAAATAAGGAATTTTCAGAAATAAATACAGGGTATAATATTATACAACGCGTACTTACTATTTATTTATTATACGCTTGCTTGGCTACCACTCGAGCTAGAAGCCAAACAACTCGTATTTCAGTTGGGGCTTACGAGTCTGTACTTTCTCTCTATCTTCTCTCTTATTTCTAGCATATGCAGCAACAGTACTTTTTGGTGTTAGTAATGTTCAGGATGTCATGATTTCCATGCTGGCCTAGGTGACCACATACCATCAAGTGGGGATAAACTCGTTTGTTTGCTATTGCTATACAAAATCGTTGAATTTAGAGTCACTTGGAGAGGAAAGAAGCACAGCAAAGTTCTGGAACATTCTAGAAAAATGCCTTACATCAGATCTGTGCCCTCGCAGATTGTAGTTAGTTCGGAGTGGCAGCTCGTGGGGGCGGCGCGCGTGAGAGGAGGTGAACGTGACTCCGACCACGCCGCGAACGTTGCCTGTCGCCAGCCAGCCCTCCTGGTAGTAGTTGTTTCTGTTCAGCTTCCATCCTTCTTCCTGATTACGACAGACAATACTTGTTAGAAAGTCAACTTTAGTTTTTTATATTATTTGCCTAGCAATGTTGCTGCAGTTGATCAGGATGACTGGCTGTTTTGGACACAACGGACGATATACTTATGGATGTACGATAATAACATACGGTCCCAGTATTTCTGCTCGTAAATAATTCTGGTCTTGTTGATTTTGATCTCTAGACCAACTTGAATGTTGTTGAAAACTTTTACCCTAGTGGACGACAATAATATTATGGGACTCTTAATTTATGCCTGTCATTACTCACCAGCGGCCAAACATAGAAAATGAGACGTCGAACCAGATTGCGTAGACATATCGATCGATAGCTCACTATCGACTAGTAAAGCCATTTAACAAAGGACAAAGTTACAATAGAAGTTATAAGGGCTTGAATTACAAATTAAATCGAAAAGCGAAATACGAAGGAAATAATAAGAAGCCTTGGATTAGTCCTTTGTAGAAATAGAAAAGCTTTCTATTGTAGAGAAAGTAGTCCAAAGTCATGACATAACATATTAATAAGTTTCGACGTTATTATATTAGTAGCACATACAAAATAGATTCTGCTTTTAAAAAGAGTAATATTTATTTTATAAAACCAACAGAATTATTAATTCACAGTTACCTATCGTAGATAAAAATAAGTGGAAAGTAATGAGAGCTTGCACGGAGTGCTTGCAACTGAAGGACGAGCACTTTGAGTGCTAGCTCGGCTAATTGGGTTCGAATCGGAGCATTCTCCATGAATAGGTCTACGGTTATAAATATGAAATACAACAGCATATTACCTCTATACATCTACCTACCTGCACTTGATCAATTTGTTTAACTATGCTCTTAATTTCTCACGAGCCTCAATTTCCGAAGGTTATGATGGTATCAGGTAATAATAATCTTACGTAAATAAAATAATACTTTTATAGAAATAGGTAATCTTTATTGGTATACCTACTCTGTATTTTTCCAAAGCAAAACTTTTATGGGTCAGTGGGTTATAATCCATAGAGATCTAATTTAAAACTCGTTCAAGAAGACCTTTTCGATAATTTCTCCAGTCTAGTGTCAAAGAATTGAAATATTATCAGGCTACGGCCTTAAGGAAATGGGCATTAAGCCAAGTTAAACAAAAAATATTGTGCGCGAATAGAAATATGTGTGGACTGTTCGAAAAGAACAACAGAAAGCCATGACTGTGATGAATGGGGGATTTCTTGAAAGCTTTCTAACTGAATGCTTATGTATTGATAGCTCCAGTGTGAAGATCTTCCACGACAGACTATTTTTATGGCGAAAGAAAAGTAGTCTATTTGCGCTACGTAGACCGCGTTTGTTAAAAATGCTGATAAAAATCACCATTTTTGATTGCGGACAAACAAGTAAAATAACGAGGTTTTTGTAGTTATAAAAGAAAAATGGACTTAAAATTTTGGTACTGAAATTCTGAAGGCTTACCTACTATAGTATTCTGTAATCTGACTTGTATTATTTAAATAGCACAAACGAGGGTCCGACAGTGACGGGTCAAGTGTTGGACGTCGAACTAACAAACCTTTTTGGGCTCTCGGTGTCGTCGACAAACATTGGATGTCTTTTCTTTGTCCTTACGAAATAAGCTAAAGGTTAAGTACCTAATGTATTCGAAATTCAAATAACTACGACGTGTTTATGATAATGGACTGAAACTTAGAAGCTGTTAGATGTGACATACTCGTAATGTTGTGAGTTATATCTACGTAACATGAAAACAATGTTAAGAGTCGTCATATTGAATACTTAATTAATTACTTTCCTCCTTGACTAACTAAATGTAATCGTCTTACGAAATTAATTAAAAAAGGTAGGAACATTTTTGGTGGCAAAATCAGAAAAGTATTTTAGTTGAATAAATCTCGAAATGCATCCAAATATTAATAGGAGCGAGGTCAATTCGTACACCCGTAATAGATTATGTCCTGTCTGAATGGCAGCCGGCAAGCCGGAGATCGAAGGCGCAATTGGCAATTAGTTTGATATTACGAGATCCACATCCCCGTTTACGCTCATCGCCAGCCAATTGATGATTGAATGGGATGTACAAGTACCTACGGATCATTTAATAATTTTCTAGTCTA
>LGAG01000165.1:302857-325709 GCA_001278395.1 Lerema accius
TAATAATTTTCCAATCTAACAAGTTATACGTACCTATAAATTCAAAATCTTTTAATCATAACTAGTTACCTATATCTATGTAGGTATTCAACGATATAATGATATCTAGCAAATTTTGCTATGACAAAGTTTTAATAACTGTAATAGGTTTTTGGCTTTTAGAAGTATGACAACAGCACTACCTACCCGATTCAGTTGGTCCTTCCATAATCGGTCCTTCACAATTATTAAACCACAAAATGTTTATTTAAATAGGACCAACCGTGTAGGAGGAGTTCACTAACTAATAGACGTGCCCACGCTAGGATTTTATTTATAGAGGTCCCACATGAATTCTACTAATGTTATGAAACCTGAACCTGAATGTACGATGGTATTTAAAGTACCCCTCGCTGGCTTAAGTCAACGGAGCAATTAATGATTTATTTATTTATTTACACACAAATAGCATTACACATACACACAAACATTATATAAATCTAAGCCTCTAGGTATACGATATTGTGCAAGCCAGTTACTTGATTGCGTAAACAACAAGTTCAAGTTCAGGTGTAAAATTTTGACACTAATGATTTGTATAGTATATAGGTACCTACGTAGACCATATTGTCGGCGACCCGATAAATTAGGACGCTATTTTTTTTCTTTACTAACCGCGACAGCAAACTTTTTTGCGATTAGTAACTACATAATCGATTTTATTCCATTTGACTCATCGAGTTGCTCACTCGTCTCGGCTATTTATCCAAAAAAACTAAGAAGAGTTTTTTCTTCAGTTCAGTTTATTAACGCATGAATAAGTAACTCAATGTATAAAGGTCTATCTAATAAGAAGATGTTTTAGCAGATTTTTTTTTTCCTTCATTTTTTGCAAATTAAAAATGCCGAGGAAAAGAAATGTTCCTTTGCGTTAGCCGCGGAAATAGGCCATGTTTTCATCAACCAAGTAGGTTCTGCCACGTCGGTAAGACGATACACTCGCTTTTGAGATACTCCAGTGGTAACATACTTAGGAGCTTAGTTGCTAAAGCTCTTTTCTTACTTCCAAGTGTTCCTTTATATTGAATCTTTACTTCGAAACTGACTCTAAGGGGGCTCCTTGACAATTCTAGAATTGAATACATGTTTACATATTTACGAAAACCTCGTTATAGGTATTTGTTAGATGGGTATGTATTGGACAATGAACATCCGTTATATCGCAACTTAATATTAATAGGGCTTACTTAAACAAAAAAAAGTATACCCGGAATGCTACCTTTGTTAGATTCTAGGGTCGGTTCTAAATTTTTTCAGGAATTCGTTGGTGTGTACATGGCTGACTGGAAAGCTTTTCATTTAAAACTTCAAAGTTAAAAAAATACTGTATCTTTTTATTCATAGTCGACGTTCATAAAGCAGTTTCTAAAGGGCGTTAATTGGAACGAGGTTACCTAATTAATTAACGCACAATAGAGCGATTTTTTTGTTTCTCCAGGCACTGTCGTCAACGGAGATCTGAAGCGGTAAGTAGGTACCTATCTATTTACCTAGAAATTAGTTAAGCTTGGTTTGCTAGATTTAACAGTAGGTACCAACAAAGTAAGTAGGTACCTAAACTACCTGTTACTCTTAATTCATGTATAGAGTGTGTTACCCTTAGGTGTTACCTATATTCTACTTTTTCACTACTTTTCTTATAATAACAACCATTTCCGTCATTTTAAAATGACAAACAGGGTAGCACGTAAATAAGCTATAAGTATACCTAAGTAATAAAACTTCAAAAATTATGATGTAGGTAGGTACCTATTGATATAAAATTATAATTTTTAACTAGGAAAACGAGAAAAAAGAAACAAGTCAGTATTTTGGTACGTGCCCGAGCGAAAGTCACTTTACAATTTAATTTATTAGAAATATTCACACGGTAAAACGGTAAACGTTTATTTTAAGGGTTATTTGCAGACTGTTATTCACATGAACATACAGGTACCTACCTACTGCCCGTTTAATCTGAGACTTGCATGCAAAAGGTACACGCGTACGTATGTATGTACCTTGTGTACATACCTACTCGACTTAAGTCACACGAGAATTCCCCGTTTGATAAACGAGCATGCAACTTGCACATTACAGGTACCTTCGTAGTACAATTAGACATTGTTGCAAAATAAATGTTAGTAAAATTAAAAAGTTGTGTAAGGATAATAAATAAATAGAAAAGTCCTTCAAAGATCTTTACTAAGAAATCTCTATAGGCTGGTATTGTGTCCATACGCAAAAACAAATAAGACAGGGGATTCTGTGTTTATTAGATTAAATAAGTAGGTCCTAAGTGTGTTTACCGAACTGCGTAAGAAAGAGAGTATTTTTTGAGCGTTTTTAAATATGTAAACATATCCATTTTTGGCATACTCTATAACCTAATCGGCTGGAAAGATTTCAATAAAATGAGGTGTCATTTACTGCTATATTTTTTTAAAACGGTGACCGCCCCCCTTTAAAATTTTTAGAAGTTTATTTTCTTTTAATTTAGTCACTTACTAATGTTCCATTAATAACTGACACAATGAATAAAGTCTACAAGAATTAGGTGCTCTTTAATATTTAAACTACCAAAAAAGCTAAGGCGAAGCGACCTTTGATTCTTCTATCTTTCCTGTGGACATAAATAGCTACATCTCCACTTGGGAATTAAACCTGGGACCGTGAAATGGGCAGGCCGAACCACCACAGGCTACGTTGAAATATGTATTAAATAAATTACAGAGATGAAACTTCCAGGCGTTCAAGCGTTACGGCACGTTCGTTCACTTTGGCTGCCTATTAATTAAATTAAGATGAAATGAAATTCTATTCATAATTTACGAGATTGCGTTACTTTAATGAAAATGGCAACATCGGGTGCTAGGTACTCGGTCGGTGCTCTGATAAATGTATTGAGGACATTAATTTTGATGATACTGACTCTTGAAATTATTTCTCGGGGGGTTCCATCTAGCTTTTTTATAAATTACAAATGAGTAGTAATAATATTTTATGATATTAAAGTCTGTTCAGGAAACTGTGAACCTAACACATACGTCAGCTACGCGAATAACATGAGAACAAGATTTAAGAAGGTACCTATAATATACATAACGTAGAGTTAGTTTAGGTGACGTTACAGCTTCTGGTAGGTACTTAATTTTATAACTAGAGTTTTCTCTCATGAGCATAGTTAGATCCTTTGGAAGTTTGGACCACCATTTCCATATACATAGGCATTTTTAGGCGTAGGGTGAATAGTGCGATCGCCCATGATTTCATGTGCCGTAGAATCTTGCGGCTCAGAATTTTATGCAATTGTTAACGCACTTAGCTGGATTTATCTGCCTTCTTGTACAGGACTTCGCAAAATGTATCTTGCCCACCTAAACTGTTCTTTTTGCGCCGGAACTATCCGTAAGTAAACTGCAAAACCATTTTACCTTTACAGCAGTTCAAAAGTGATATTTTAGAGTCACGGCTTAATGGTAGGCAAGGCTGCCACGACGAGTTCAAATACAGTAGTTAAACACCTAACCGTAGGGAAATAATGTATGTAACTAAATGCTTTTTGTCATACTGTTAAAAGTAATGAACGTAAGGGTGGGTAATTAAGTTCTACAACCTTCTTTATACCTACTCTGTGGTATTTCACACTATTCACTATGGTGTTATGTAAATAACTTCACAACGTTAGCAGGTACGAATGTGGGATGTTATTTGGATCGAGGGACGTATATTCAACACCATGGGGAGTGATTACTTCGGGTTCGGCGGCCATTTCTCTGGATATTCTTACTTTTTATTTTCCTCCATGCAGTTTCCCTTGATTCACTGATATTTTCTGCTAGTTTTCCGTTCGTCATATATTTTGGAACAATATGCACCAACCAAATCGATTTTATTTAATTTATAAAAACCTCGCATTGTTAAATTAATGAAAAAGTTCCAACGGAGAAAAGCAATAAAATGACAATGTACACGTAAATAGGACGAACAATGAAAACATACAAAAAGTTAATTGAATGGGAGACACAACGAAAAATTGCGTTGAACTCATTCTATGTAGTTTATTCACAAATTCCTTGCCACCAAATTACGGTCGAACGCTCGCTAAAATGTTTCCAATTTACGTAGAAGGTAATGGAAATTTAATGTACTGACTAATGTGCAGATTTAGAGACAATTCAGCCTACGTGCTTTTTGATGGCCGTTAATCTATTTGGCAATCTGCCGGGTGATGGGTGAATGCGTAAAAGAATCATCTTTGCGAACTAGTATATAAGTACAGAACTTATTTAAGTGTGTAAAGTTATAGTAGGTATTTGCATATTTTTATAAAGTAGGTAAGTATATTATTTGTAAATACTTTAAAAACAAAATAAAACCGTTTATGCTACAGGATAATGAAATATTTAACGACAACAATAAGTAAATTGTAATAAAATTGACTAATACACCAGAGTGACGGTGAGCAGTTGGCGAAAGCTATGCAGGTAACTTACGTAAAGTATGTTACATAGGAATCACCATACGAACGCCGGATCTTATTGAACGTGCAGAAATAAATGAAACATAAACTGACCTCGGGGAGCTCGTCGGGGACCTTGCCCATCCACGACAACGACAATATCGTACAGTCGCACTTGGCGTTCACGTTCCTCTCGAAGTGAAGATGCATTTTCGGTTTTTCTTACACGTAAACTCGGCGGAGTTCGAGATCAAACACGGACCGGACGCCCGCGCGCGAATGCACGAGTCACATCGGCGACCGATTCCACGCAAGGCTGGATTAGTGGCATTGTCAGTTAAGGATGAGACATCGAAAAATCACAGAACGTACGTGTAATGTTATAACCGAGGACGGCTGTGCGTCGCCGAGAGCGAGGCTGGCGTGACAGAGGGTGTCAAGCCGCCCTGGACGTCGCACGGCGCAGGTATTGATTGCACGGAGGGCGGCGCGCCGTGCGCCCTCTTACCGACAACGTGGGAAATACGAAAATGGAAAAACCCTCCGAATGAGCGAAGATGGCGCTACATAGCCGTAATCGTCTTTTACTTATCTACGCTCTTAGGTAAGGTTAAGGGTTATTTCGGAGAACTTTACGTACTTAGGTAAAAAGATTTTGAGAACATAGTATCTCAGTAATTACTATAATGTTTACTAATTAGGAGCTTACTCTTTTCAGTAACTCTCAATGACTTTCTGTTGATTATATCAGATCAAACAAACGTCATATATAGCTGAAATTTATAAAGTCTAAACACAAGGATGACGCAAAAAAAGGAATAAAAATATCAGTACATTTATTATTAGAAAATTACATAATTAAGATCATAACAAACAAAACAATTTTAGCCTAATATCACATTCATAACTTGAGCTCCTGCAAGGTGCCCCAACTGTCTCCAGTTTTAACCTTGACCGGCAGGGGGACCTTGAGACGAATTGCTCCTTCCATTACCTCCTTTATAGCTGCGATGAAACACTGTTTATTAGCTTCTGAAACCTCATATATAAGCTCATCGTGCATTTGTAGAACGAGGTTCGGTTTTGTGATATAACCATCAGTTTTCTTGTCGATGGCACACATTGCTGCCTTGGCGATGTCGGCCGCTGACCCCTGGATCATTGTGTTGACTGCTTGCCGCTCTGCAGCACCTTGATACCAAATATGATTGTTATTTATATTTTGCAGTAGTATCCACTCGTAAGACATTGGAATAACTATTCACGTTTTGGACAGAAATAAACCTACTTATTTTTTATTAACCGAACTAGAAGTCGCCGGCGGCTCCGCCCGCGTAATTTTCCCGTTCCTGGGATTATTTTTTTTGCTGCTCCTCTCCTATTTATCATAGCGAGATGTTATATGGCCTATAGGTTTCCTCGATAAATGGACTATTTAAAACTAAAAGAATTTTTCAAATCGGTCCAGTAGTTCCTGAGATTAGCGCGTTCAAACAAACAAACAAACTCTTCAGCTTTATATATTAGTATAGATAAACAAAATTGTCCTATTAGTTTTACTGTGGTAGTTTTGACGAGATATCCATAAAATTGAGGAAGCCTTCTAATGAGGGCCTATTGTTTAACAACAATTTTCAAACAGTTACCTACCAAATTAATAATATATATAATAGCTTACTTATTACTTACTTCTTTTAACCGCGATGTGACTATTAATATCGGGCAAATATCTGCGTCGTCTTTTTAGCGTTTCCACGAATCCTGTTTTCCTGCAATCTTCTAACACCTTGCTAGTAAATACTCTTATAGCGGGGTACGTTTTGTGGAAAGAGTCCATGAACACTGCGGCTTCCATTTCGGTCACGTCGAGATTTTGGGCGAGAGTTTTGTTGCCCATCCCGTATATGATGCCGTAACATAGTTGTTTTGCTTTCTGACGAAGGTCGTCGTCTACCTGAAAAACGTGAATATCATATTGAGTTACGTCAGGCTTGAGCCAAATATGCTTAAAAGCTAGAACCAAAAATATAGTGGTATTTTAACTGTAATAAATTTCATTGAAAACTGACCCGAAATAATGGTTATGTGATATTGATAGCGTTGGTAGTGTAAATAATGTGACAGAGATTATGAAAATATTTTAATATTAATCTACCAACTCAAAAACCACATGCAGATTTCGCAACTCTTAGAATGTAGGTAGGTATTCGCCTAGTAGTCCTAAAAGTGAAGTTATTGTGAAAAAAATGGAATTTCGATAATTCATATACGAAATTTAACACCGAGATGAAATTAAAACCTCTCCTGCTGAAGTCATCTACTTACTTCTTCCTCAGGCACGCCACTCCACGTGGACGCTACAGATTTGAACACGTCAACATCTGAGCACATGATCCTGGTCAGCTCAGCGTCAGCACTGTAGTGCGTCAGTATCCTCATCTCTAGCTGACAGTAGTCAGCCGACACAAGCACATGACCGGCACTCGCTCGAAACACCTTCCGACAGTTAAACTCCATTACGTCATCAGATTCCGAATCCGAATCATTCGAGAGATACTTTAGCGGTACAGTAAACGTCCGCGGTACGTTCTGTAAGTTCGGCTCGTGCATACTAATGCGGCCCGTGCACGTAAACATCGTGTATCTGGGCGTTATCCTGAAAAATCACTTATTCATGAAGGCGACTCTTGTGCACATCCTTACTTCCTTGCCGATTCAGGTTTAAATTGTCGGGATTTACAAAAGATTTTACGAAAACAACAATTGCTTTTTTAATTTGTTTTGCAGTGAATAAGTGTACTACTCCTGGGAAAGGCAACAAAACGCTGCATAAAGTTCGAATAGATCTTAGAGCCAAATAGACTATTTAAAGTCCTCAATGCGACCAGGCTACTAATCGCATTGAACTGTACCTAAAATTTAATAAAGAGACAATTTTAGGGCAGAATTGATACCAAGTCTTCGCTTTGACCTTACATAATTTCTAAAGTAAAACTGATTACAATCGTTAAATAAGTTTACCTGTTATCGGCGCTGTACACACAGGCTTGCTCGGTTAAAGGATACAAAGTTTTCGTTAAAATAGAGTTGAGTTTCCTCCAGAATATAACGATACTCGCCAGGGGGTTGCTGTGCGCGCTAAGAACACTTTTCTTCGTGCTAACTTTACGCCCTTTGTACATTCCTAATACCTGGGAAATATAGGTATGTTTTAATTCAAATAATGATATTATAAAACCCACAATTAACAAGTCCTCAGTCTAAAAGCCGTTGATTTGTCGTAGCGACTTCTATTTAATTAAACTAAGTTTAAAGTGGAATAACTTAGTTTCGTAACTTCAACTACCCAATTTTGTTATTAGTTAGGAAGTAATTGGTACGTATTAAGTATATCTATGTATGTATGTCTGTATATCTACGTGTAATTTAGTAAAAACTAAAATTACCTTAGCAACACTTTTCGAGGAATTAAAATTAAAGTTATGTCCACATATTTTAAACGCCTTAATTTGTAGAATCTCTTGAGAATTTTTCACATCAATGAGGAGTTGTGAAGCTAGATTCTTGTCTACTGTGATTCCATGGATTTCGCTGTTCGCTAAGATTTTCATCACGTGTGTTTCGATGTCTACTAATTCATCTAGAAAGCGAAAATTTCATTAGAAATTAAAAAATAAACGATGTTTCCCCTATCTCCCAATTAAAAAAATGTCACATAAAAATGTCTAGTATCTTTTGGTTAGCAGCAAAAATGCAGGTTTTTCATTAATGATATAGTACATTAAAGTTATTTTTCAACGCCATTACGTTGAGTGGCCAGTAAATTTACAGTTAAAAGAGTTACCTACTCGAGTCTAAATGGACACTCGAGTCAAGGCAAAGTCATGGTCGCCTCTCTAATGATTACGAGTCAAACGGGATCATTAAAAGATGACATAGATACTGTGAAGGGCTCTAACGAGAAGACTAAAGAATCTATCTTTCATATCAAATTAATTAACAAAGCTAACTTCACAAAGACGATCACAAGGTCACTAGAAAGTAAATCAATCGTAATTAGAATGAAAATGTTTCTTTCCTTTTGTTTCAATTTCATAGATTTATTAATTAATTTGGCCCGACAAAAATAATTCAATGTTGTCCTTGAATTTGTTTCTGTCTCACAATAATTATTCGAGACCAAATCAGCTCAGCTGAGCAGGTATATTCAATATTTTTTAGTTTATTTGTCTTCATCAAAATTTTTAAGATTTCTATAATTATACTTTGACTTACGTAGTACGCTTGATGAAGAATATTGTTGCAATAATATTAATTCCTGCTGTTCAGCTACTTTCAAAACGGACCACGTTCGCAGGCACATTTCTTCAACTGGTCCTATATCCTTATATCGCCTTTTATAATCATTGACTTTGAGTTCCATGGTACGCAAGTCTAGTTTACAGTGTTTTGAGACCTAGAATGTTTTTTCCAATGAATAATATACGACGCATTTTATTTTAATATTAAACAAATTTCCAAACTCACCAAATCGAACACACTTGATGATTTCGAATCGCTATCAATGAGCCACTCTCCTAACACTACGTCACGGCAGCACGCGTGTATTTCCTTTTGAAAATAACGTTTTAAATTAATATAATTTGTCTTAAAAGAAAACATTTCTATTGTTAGGTTCTTTTTATTTAGCCACTTAGAGAGCATTGATTTGATTGATGATATTATTTTTTCACTAGATTTCAGATCCAAATAAAAACATTGATGTTGATTACAACATATGACCATTGATTTCATTATCCCCTTTTTCTCTGTCACAGGTTTTTCTAGGATTTCCTCTAACAATTTATCTTTTCTTAAGACTTTGCTGCCTATTAAGGTATTATTAATAGGGCCTGTATTTTCCATATCAATCATAATCGAAACATGATTGGTTTTATCTATATTTTTTTCAATTTGTAAAATATCACAACTCTTTAAAATATAACAGTTCAATGTATGATCAGAAAATTTTAGTGTTGTGTGGGTCACGTCTTTACAGCTATGTAAAAATATCTCTATGCCTTTTGGAAAATTTAAATCGATTGTTTTCTTCTTTTTTACGGATGATTGGCACAATGCTTTGTTGCTAGCGTCAGCAGGCCTTTTAAGAGGACTTATAAAACTATTTTTAACTTTTAATTTTTCATTTTCTTGTGTGTTTACAACTTCATCATTATCTACAGCTTTTGTACTATTTAACATCTCTTCAAATATGTCATTATCTTCTTCATAAACTAATTTCATATCATTTTCTTCCACATTTTCAGAAATAGATGATGTAATAGCATTTAACAACATGTTCGGACTAATGGCATTTCCGTTTAAAGGCTTTTCTTCAATATTATGGATTTTTGTATCTAGTTTACTTTTGACAGAAAAACTTTCATCTAAGAAAGAGCTTTCACCGTCAGAAGAGAATAGACTTATGTCTTTACTAGACGAATATGACGATTTTGAATTATTTTTCGTGGGATTACTTAAAATATCTGGTGCAATTTCAACTTCGCCAAAACTTAAATTTGGCGAAAATAACGCACCAGAAGATTTAATTTTAGAAATATTCTGTATAGCAGTTTCAGTTATAGGTAATGAATCCCAAAGCAAATCTTCTTTGACCGACTTACTTTCACTCTGTACACAATGAGGTATATTTTCTTTTTCAAATTTAGCTTCACTTTTAATGGAGCTACTAACAGTTGTGAACTTTGTATCATTAAAAGATAGAGAATCCCAAAGTATTTCTTCCTCAATTGTGGGTTTTAAATTCTCAGAATTTCTTAGGCTAATCGTTGCTTTGATAACCGTATCAGTTTTTATTTCATTTTGAGTTAACTTATTATCTTCGGTAAAATTTGATTTATATAAAGATTTATTTTCTTTTTTTATTACCTTACACTTTGCATCATTGTCAGTTTCTACTATTGGTATTTTTTTTTCATCATGTATATTATTTACACAATGCGATTTTTGGTTTCTGGAATTTACAAAGGATTTACAATTTGTAACATGTTCTTTCTTAAATCCATTATTTTGAATTAATTTACTATTTGTGTCTATTACTTCAACATTGATCAATGAGGGCTTTGAAGGTTTGTCTATTGGTGTTACACTTGAACTGATTTCATTGTTCCATTTAATGTCTGTAACTCCAATCTCTAGTTTCAAGTACTTCCTAGCCTCTAAAATAAGAGTATTTGCTGCTTCCCTCGGCGTCATTCCGCAACATCCGGTTATCCAAATATTTTTTATATTATTTCGTTTTCTAATATCTAAATCATCATCATCATCTCTTTTTTTCTCACTCTGAAATGGTACTGCCTTATGAAAAATATTTTCTATTACATTGACATCTGCTGATGCAATATGTGATATGGTTTCTAGGCCAGCATTAAATAAAGCACGCGCCCTTGTACTATTCAGTGATGATAACTTCATTAAATCAATCAGTTCTGAATGTATACCAAAATGTAAACGATCTTGAAATTGGGATATAAGCATTTCCATATTTTTCCACCCTAATTGCCGACAAAACGCTGTTACCATACCTAAAACATGTGAATTATGTCTGTTTAGGCTGTAATTTGCCGTCATTCTCATATATTGTTTAAAATGAAACCTTACATATTATAGTAAAATTAAAAATCTTACCAGCAAATGTTGCAGCCGCTTGTTGCAAGCCCTGCAAAAATCCACGAGCACACTGAAATTTCGTTGCCACCTCAGATAGTGGTACTTCATTTACTAAATCTTGTAGAGCAAGTGCTGTATAAAACCTGGAAAAAGAGTCTTAATGTTAGATAACAAAATCAGGGCTACTAACACAATGTAGACTAATTACACAGACAACCCAAAAAGATAATTAATTCTATATGCTTATAGCTGACAGTAACATAGTTTTAAGTCCACATTTAATTACCTCTTATGAATGCTCAATTTTTTTTGGCAAATTGAATTTTTATTGGTCCGGAGGCTACGTATGATGAAACTCTCTTGAATGCCAACCAATTCACCAACTCTTTTCATGGCTTTAGTAAGGGACTCCCAGAGAGTAAGTAAATGCAACCAATCCATATCACTCCACTGATTGCTGACACTGTAAGGTGTAACTAAGTAGATTAGATGCAAATCAGTTTCCAGAACCAAACATTGTCGCGCTTTTTGTAATTCACAGAACAGAGACAATCCATCATTAGGTGCCATTGATGATGAAAGACAAGCTTTACCTAATGCGGTAGCTACATAACTCTCTTCTTCAGCATCAGTCTGAGTTCTAATAAGTTCAAAATTAATCAACTCCTTCAGTGTACCTTCTAATAAACTATTATCATCTGATAGCAATTTTTGTGTATACAGTAAAGTACATTTAGAGTATAACTCCAGTTCAGTTCTGGTGCACATATCTTCACTTGCAATCATTTCAAGCATAGACCTCATATACTTATCCTCACCATCAATGCAACTCTTGACTGAGTCTAAAGTACCCATCATTAACTCAAATCCTACTTTTTTCTCTGCTTCTGTACAAATCAAAATACTTTCCCCACTTGTGTCTTTGCCCATTCGTCCAGCTCGACCAACCATTTGTTTGTATGTTAAAATATTTATTGGTTGTCTTTGGAACATCGGGGATCTAATAATAACTTTTCTGGCGGGCAAGTTTACCCCAGAACTTAATGTAGAAGTTGCAATAAGTACTCTTAAAGCTCCACTCTTGAATGCTCCTTCTATTATGTCTCTCTCATCAAATGTTAATCCTGCATGGTGGTAAGCAACACCAAATGAAACTACATGTTTCAATATTTGGTCTAGCCCAACAGGGCAATTCTTAAGTTGCTCTAATACTTCTAAAATACTGTCAGTTTTCAGTTGCTCTCTTAATAATAAACCAGTTTTTGTAGATAAACATCCCAATTTATAGAAAGATGTTGCTATGTTTTGTGCTAAATTTTCACATCTATTTTTAGTCATGCAAAATATTAATATTGAACACCCATCCTTTATTGTCTCCAAGCATATATTTAAAATATTGTCATTGCTCATTGTAGGCTCTAAGGGGCTTACGGTGCTTTCATATTTTCCATGTTTATCAAAAATTCTATTTTCAATAAGACAATATTCATTTAATGGAATTGGTCTAAAATCAGTTATAAAAAGTTCAGCATCCAACCACATAGCCAATTCTTCTAAATTGGGGAGAGTGGCCGACATACCAATAATTTGAATTTGGATATTTAATCTTGATGAAATATATTTAACCTTTGTAAGGAGAAGTTCTAATATATAACCACGATGAGGATCACCCAACAGGTGCAGTTCATCAACAATTATTGCACCAAGTTCAGATATATTATTTTCATCTAATAACCTATTCAACAAGCTGTTTGCTTTCTCAATTGTGCAGATGGCAATATGGACAGCTTGTAGACCACCTGGTGGTGATTGTGACCCCATAAATCCCTCAACTCTTATTCCGGAACTAGACAGAATATCTTGTAAATAAAACATTTTCTCTCGAACTATAGAAACAAATGGTAGAATTACAAGTACCCTTTTCTGTCTCTCCAAAACCGTTTTAATTGTAAGTATCTCGGCGACGAGAGTCTTCCCGGCAGATGTTGGAGCTGAATAAAGTAAATTCTTGCTATCCACAAGAACTTTCGAGTTTCCTAAACAAGATACTTGCCATTCAAACATCTCAATAATACCTTTCTCTTCATATTTCCGCGTAATTTCTTCGGGAAGGCCCCAGTTCTTTATGAACTTACTAGTTTCATTACACTGTGCTGAAATGCTACTTTGAATAAACTCAGAACTTTCACTAGATTTATATGATCTTCTGGATTTTCTTAATGCCTTAGTCTTAATGTGAATTGATTCGAGCTGCTTTTCAGTTTCAGCGATATACTCTCTAACACTAGGTAAAGAATTCTGCAATACAAATGTATTATCAAAACAATCATTTAAAAATGTAACATTTTCGCCTAATATTTGAGAGTCAAATTCCTCAGGTTTGGCAACAGCCATAATATTAATTAGATAATATAAAAATAAATATATTTCATTTAACACTATTAAGTATTATAATCCATTTGTCTGAAACTAATACAAACTTTGAAAAATAATAAATATTGTACAAAACGAATTCAAATCAAACTTCCATTCCATTCATTTAAAGAAATGACAGCTGGCCAGTGGAGTGGACTGGACTGGACACTGACAGTCTTTTTTTTTAAATAAGGTTTATGGCTTGGATACGAGTTCTTTAAGCCAAACACTGACAGTCGTAGTGTATAATACCACAGAACAATAATACTCCTAACGGAGTATAATACTGAAATTGACAGTTAAATTACAGTAAGTGCTCTGTGGTTTTGGGTTTTAAATAGACAGACCGCCAGACAGCCGCAGGATAATTTTATGATTTTTTAGAAGAATGCTTTCACCTGTTTCTAAGTTTGTACCTGTTTCATTACTTTCTAAGAATATGCATTTGAAGTAAAATACACCTAAAATATTATCATGATTTTATAATTTTACTAGATGTAAAACATTTTTGTAGTTAATCTGATTAGGGTAAATAAAATTCTGGTTAAGTTAAATAGATAATATATATCAGGACACATTACAAAAAGTAAATTACGATACCCGCAATTTAGTATTAAATAAATAAAAAGGAATTAATTATATTCATCACTGACATGGGTCTGAATCTCATATACATAATAATATATACAATCTGCTGTTATTTATACATTTTCAAATAAAAGTATATTCACAACGTAATTTGAGTAGCGGTAGCTTCCTTTCCTTCAGTGAGTGCTCTTGATTCATGTATAAAAGCCGCATATGTCACCCCCTGATGAATAAAAATTGTTTATTACATTTAAGTTTAGATAGTTAAAAACAAGACATTGAGCCATCTAATATTTAATATCCTATCACCAGCCACTAATAGACACAATAGGACCAAAAGCAGTATAGACTGATGCATTGAAATTTTTTTAAGACGTAAAAACATTTCACCCTTAATAAAAAAAACATGTCAATTAGTGGAGTTGATAAAGGACTTTTTTTTGCCAGAATAAGTGGTCCACATAGTTATCATCATACCTGTTGCATTGCTGCTCTCACAAAACCTTCATTGGCCGAAACAGTTAGAGCTTTGATTCTATTACCAAAATTAAACACAATTTTGGATCTTAACCGCACATGCCCTCGAACTTTTAATGATTGTCTGGCATAATCATCTTCTCCTGCAATAAAAACATTAAAAATTGCATCAAAGATTTACTACTCAATGTTTAATATTAAATTACTTGATTATTGGCATACCTTCAAAATCATCAGCATACACTGTTATGCGTTGTTTCAATTCTGCCGCCCGTTTCTTTTCATTGGGTCCTCCCAGAATATTTACAATTTTCTCAAAATCACTCCAAGCAGTATTGCAACAAACCAATTCTTTTCCTGAAATTAATAATTATAAATAAAATTAAAGTCACCAAAATACTTCTACCACACATTTCCCAATCTTACGCAAGTGAGAACACCTGAAGTCATTCTCCCAGAGTATGCATATTTTCCGAGTAAAAAGTTATTGCACAATCTATAATGATTGAAAGAATTACATTTAAAATATGTATTAACTTTGAAGGTAACATACCTTCAAATAGTTTTTCTAAAACTGGTTTCACAGGTCTTTTTGCTTCCCAGGCACATTGTTGTGTCAACACATCTTGTTTAAATATATAATCACAGTGACCATTGGTCATATTGCTCACATATGCCATCATAGCAGTAACATCCAAGTTAAGGGTGTCTATACACTGATGTGCATCATCTATTGATTGGGATACTTCTTGCAAGCTATTTGGATTGCTGTAATTAGTAAATTGTATATATGATTTCTTCAATGTTGGTTTAAATGTAGAAAGATAATTTAAAGAGATAGCCAATGACTTAATTTTTTTTTACAAGAAAAAATTTAAAGTTAAAAAATTGTGAAGATTTTGAGTTAGTGAAGTGTAAATTGTTATCTACAAAATAAAAACAAATGTACTGAGTGACTTCCACTTAAAGAAAGACAAAAAAAGTTAATGGACGCATTTTAAAACCCAGTTTTAATTAAAATGAGGCTCAATTAAAATTTCTTATTAGTCTTGCAGGCAAGAGTTCCTTACAAAGAAAAAAAAAAGTGGCATTACCTCACAAACTCAGTATCTTCCTCATCACTGGATTCCCAAACATCATCATCATCACCATCAACTGGCTTGGAATCAGGCAAAATTTCACCTTTCACTATGATACCCAATGCTTGCAGTTTGCTCGCTAAGGTTTTTTCAATTCCACTTGCAAATTCAAACACCACCTAAATTAATGAAATTTAAATAAATTTTAAAAATACCTATAACCCAAAGTAAACATTAGAAATAGCACAAATATTATTAATAGAAAAATTTACCAGCCTTTGGTGACTGGTACATGCAAGGATACAGCTTAGCACATTCTATGTAATCTTCAGCCTGGTCTAGGATTGATCGAGCACCATATGAAGCATTCCCTGAACTTAATGCAGAAAGGGATTTTGGATTTCTTGCAATCACTAAAATAGCAAAAAAGTATTAATTATACATAAATATAAGAAACATTATATTTATGTGTATAAGCAGCCATTCAATGTGTTTAAAATTAAATAGTTAGGTTATATAACAGCTTTGGTTGGTATGGCTACACAAGAGGGGGAAGGGGTGATAATATAGGAATTGCTAATATTAACAGACCTCAGTTATGGTCCAACATTGTATAGATTCTATACTATAGAACAAATAAGACAAAATGAAACTATTCATAATTATTTTGGAATGTGCATGTTCTACAAGACACAAAAACTAAGTTACTGAGTCAGCTATTAAGCAATAAAATACATGTAATTTAATGATAGAAATAATACCTTTGGTCCAGGTTTTTCCCTCATCACCTATAACATCTATAAGCAGCTTACTGTCATTTTGCATATGAAAAGTTTTGCATACAGAAATTACTCCAGGACGTAAGGCACACTCCACCAATGCCCCTAGGTGTCTGAGATTTGAACAAGACAATTGTTCAACTTTAAAATTCTTAGATTTTTGCAACTGTAGAAGAAAAAAAAATGTAGTCTACCTTTATATTATACACGTAACATAGTATGTGAACATTTCTTAAATTGAAAAAGAAACTTAAATATCCAATATTTTGAAAACAACCATACGTACTCGCTGTAAAAATAATAGCTCTTGTCTAATTTTCCTTTGCAGCTTTAGAGCTCCATCCAGTGTTATGATTGATTCTACTTCTTTAACTAAATCTTCTCCTAATTTTATTTTTTCTTTTAGTTGTATATGCTCATCATTTAGTTTCTCCATGGTAATAAAATATTATCCTCTGAAACAATGTTTCAGTAATTACAACACGTTTGGTATTTTAGTTATGAGTCAATGTACTTTTCGGGTTTGAAAATATTAGGATTAGGTAATTAAATCAAGGGTATAAGAATATTTTATACCAAAATAAAAAACAAAATCATAGTAAAAATTATGATCTCACCTTAGTCATTTATTCCAATTCAAAGTTGCACAATATCACCATGAAAATAATAAGAAGAATTGAATGTGCAAATGCAAAAGAAACAAAACAAAAAGTACTTTACTTGACGGACGTGACACTGACAGTTATTCTTTGACATTGACATGTAGATTAAATAACATCAAAAAGAAAAAAAATCTTTGTTTCAAATAGCTTTCTTATCCTAATAATAACCTATGTTCTTGTCAGTGTCATTGTAAGATTGTCGTATTCATATTCATGTCATGTCACTGTCAGGTCAATTGAAATTTGAATAGCAAAATAACAAAAACAGAAATAAATATTATATTAAATGATACTTTTTTTAACTAAACGCATAGGTTATTAAGCCTAATTAACAATAAATCAGTTTAAATAAAGAAAAATCCCCATTTTATGATAGTTTTAGAACAGTTTTGTAAGCAATGGAATCACCAGATATTGAATTGTTATCGGGCAGTAGCTCTAATACAACGGATGTCGACGTTCATGATACAGAGTTTGTATAATTTTGATATATTGCCATTAACAATTTCATTACGAGTTTGGTACATCAAATGGACGCCATAAATTGCCTGTTTTAGTATCCTCAATTTACCTCTCATCCTGAAATGTTGTATGTTAGTTATGAAGAGTATTATTTTAGTGGTTAGCGGTTAGAGTTTAGAAGCAGTCATGACAAACTAACATGTCATGACAGGATTGTAATAAATAATCAAGTTGTTTTGTTGTAATATATCTATGCATATTATTTATTTTCTAATGTTTGTTGCAGCAATACACCAAACAAGTCTCCGAGCGGTGATCTAAATGAGTTGCGAGAGCAAGTATTGGCCAATCTTCAGAAGCCAAATGTTCCTAATGTAAATGTCCCAGAAAAAATTATCATCTGCTTGGATATGTGTTATGAGAGTGAAAATTCTTTGTATCGTTTAGGTGATGGAACTACATTTACATCCACAAACATGTTAAAGAGAGTACTAGATTTCTTTATACATTCAAAACATGCTATCAATAAGAAAACAGAGTTTGGTTTACTTGTGTTAAAAAACATACCATACTGGTTGCATAATTTCACTAACAATGTGAGAGATATCATCAATGCTATTGATTATTTGGATGAGGAAGAATGCACTAAGGAGACTGTTGACTTTGAGAGAATCCTTCAAATCTTGAAGGAGGAAGTACAGATACCAGAGTACAATTCAACACAATGCATGTTGCCTCCTCCGTTTGTGGTGAGGATGATAGTACTGTATGGACGATCAAATTGTGTTCCTCTTATACCACAAGAAAATCCATATCTCAGTGAACTCAAGAAACATCTATACTTTTACATTGACATCTTATTAGCACATGAAGAAGATTGTGCACAGCATAAATGTGAAGAGATTTATGATGCTCTACAAGATTTAGATAATGGTTACTCATATGTGTTTGAAGTGTCCAGAAATGCTACAAAAATGCATGATTGTATAGCTAAGTTACTTGCCCACCCGTTGCAGAGACCTTTGCAAAAAAACACTGATTATACTTTTGGATCTAGATATTAAGAGAATATAATGTATGCTTGTATTGCTCCAGGAAATGTTTGTTGTAAAGTTTAAGTTACATTGTTTTAGACATTTTGAAAATTTCATTTTTAGTCTTCCTAGTGTATAATAATGTATTTGTTATTAATAATTTGCAATTGCAATTATTACCTATTAGAGGAAAGTCTCCTAATCTTGACAATTATTTCTGCAAAAACCTTTGGTTTTGGATTGTAATTTATTATGGTAAGTGAAATAAATATACTAAAAATGTTTTATCATTAAAAAATGTACTCCAATCACTATTTAAATCAAGAACAGAAATATTCAATAAAAACAGGAAGATAATTTGACATATTTATTCCAGTTCTTCAAATGGGTTATGTTGGTACAAAAGAAATAGAACTAAGACATAACTATGTAATATATATAATTCAAATACAAAACCTCACTTTCCTTTTGGAATACGATTTGGCTATTAAATAGTTTCTACAAAATTAAATCATTGTTTTTACTATAACATACATACAGTAACGTCATATTTTTCAGTTATACAATACTTAGGTGAATAATCTCCGGCACAGCCAACATTATAATTCCATACTCACCAATTTATTATGTAACTACATCGATAACTTCACACACCATCATCAATTCACACCTTATCAAATAGTTATTTTGTTTGTGAACATTATGCAGGACAGTTGTCAATTCCATTTCTAATTTGGCTTATTGTTCATTCAATTCAGTAGGTATATCAATAGTATCACGAATCTAACAAACTACACCTTTTACCATTTCATTCAAGTTCAGCTGAGCTCGCAAAGTGATTTCTTATAACCTGTACTATATAAGATCAAATATTCTTAGTCATATAAATCTATAAACATCATAGTAAGAAGGACTTCTCCACATACGTTATTTTTACGCCATGAAATTATCAACTATTATGTACTCCACTTGAAGTAATTACAACACACACATATGAATAATTAACTATCTGTTTTTTTTTGTTTTTGGGGTCAGATTAGACCATCTTGTGAGTCAATTACTGCACACAAGAGGAGAGTAGATTGCTATGACAATGGTACTTATAATACAACTACATCTCTTAAAATACGTGATCACATGAACTTCCAAGTGAAGTTTGATCAGTATTAAATGACTCAATTTATTTGAAGATAAAATATAGTAATGCAATATAATCATGTTATCACATTAATTATTTATTTTACATCTCCGAATAATGTGATGTAACAATTAATTACTTTAAGTATGGTATTTTTTTATGTTTAGATAATTTCTAATTGCATTAAGTCAACCAGTCATAGATTTTACAAACTAGAAATATTGATGAACATTCATACTATGAATTTCATAGTATGGGGCATGAATTTATGGAGATGTATGAAAGTGGCTTACAGTATAAAACTATAAAAAGGGTACAGGAACGTGTGACATTTGTGATCTAAGAATAAAAAATAAGGTGATTATACCTACAAATTATGTCCATAATGCATAACATTGATTTTGATAATAATTTACTTGCAATAGAAATAAATTTCGTAAGTGGCGACAAATATAAACCGTACTGGTTTAGTGGGAACACCACACACCACTTGTATGTGCCAGGCCTGGAATGATATTCCCAAAACAAATTATCTCACACTGAACAAAGCAAGTTAAATATTGACAGTGATTTTCACAAACTGAGGCAAACTTCATCTCACACTAACCTATACAAACTATACATCTCAGTAAATAATAAAAAATAAAAATAACATATAAGTAAATCATAAAAAATAAATTATTTACAATGATTACTTAATAAAATCGATAAGCAAGCTACTAAACCACTATTAGGTCGGCGTAGTTTCATAAATACATTTGCATACCAATATAAATTTGGTCTTACTTGCACAAAACACAAGGCAGAACAATAGCTAATAATATATCCAACATACCAAACTTGTATTAATACAAGATCTCAATATTTAAATTATAAGCGTTTGGCTATAAATAATATCCATAAATAAGTACTGTACCAAATATAATTTAGAGTAACAATATAAAATCAATTGTAAAATATTTGCTTGCATTTTGGCAAAATATTCGAATGTAAGATTGCAATCAGAAAATCGAGTGATTGTTTTAGAATTCAATATAAAAGTTCATTGCCTTTCTACATTTGGAAGTCAAATAGTTCACTATCTACATCTATAGAAATCTGAAACGAGTGTAACAATAAAATATTTTTTACTTTGACAATTATTATCGGGTGGAGGAGTTTCCAACTTTCGCTACTTATTAAACAAACACAAATAAATACATTAAGGGCCTCTAATATCACTTTACTGGCACTAGCGGATGAATTAGGACCTAAGGCTACTTGTAAAATACATAAATAAAACTTATCTTTCAGTATTTGTATTTTAACGTTAACACGCACACGTCTTTGTTTATTAAAATTATCGTATCGGTCGTTACGGTGCATAATACTGTGAGATATGCACTCAAGATTCAACACTGGATGATTCGTAAACAATAAATAACATCACTTATCAGTCTCAACACTTTTTAATCTATTTACAATAGGTTATGAATTCAATTGATGTGAAAAACAAATTTAGTATCCTCATGTGAAGCACCAACGCATTAACATTGAACGGAGCTCAAACCGTACACGGTTTTAGGATTTCGTACTATTTAATAAATCGATTGTGATAAATAAATTTTACGGAATGACAAAAAAATTCCTACAGTACAAGCCAATATAGTAAAGAGAAATATTAAAGCGTAAAACCATCAGCTTGACTGTGAAACCAAATATTACAAAAACTAAATTGCTTTCTTATCAGTATAACACGATTTATACAGAGAAAAGTAATTAATTTAATAGCGCCGAATAATTTTTGCAATACAATACAAACAAAACAATACAATTTGGGACGTAATTACAAGCGAATCTATACCAGTATAATATTGGATGATAGATAATGTCATACCTACGCTACAATTTACACTATTTAAAATTCTTATTCCAATTCGAATATATTTTTTATACAAATTTGGAAGTCAATACTTCCATACGATGAACACATCGTATCCTTTAGTTGTTCATCCAAAAGCAATCGTGTTTTGCAAGGAAGACAGGACTAGATGATTCGATATTAAAATTTAAGATTCAACCGTGTGATATAACGTACTAATAACTAGTAAAGCACGCCCGCCGCTTACATTCAGCTGCCCGAAAACATCATCTCAGTGGAATGTCGTTTGAGTATCTTATTCAGTCTTATTGCAGAGTTTCAGTGGCGGAGAGAATGACGTCACGTCGCGTGCCTGCCGCCATCATTACTAACACCGTAGTAAACTCTATAAGGCTACATTAATAAATTAAATTTAGACCGAGCACAGTGGCTTAAATTAAGATTTAGTTATATACCCTAAGTTCTAAGTAGGTTCGGAACGAAGATCGTGCGTTGATGTTTGCAGTTCTAACCGCTTGCAAGATTGAATGTAGGAGCAACCTTAACTCTTAACTATTCGTAATAATATCTAGCCGCTAGAGGCGTTAGGCTCGAGTATCGTCCGTTGCTCTCGGATAGCCACGCTACCTGGGTACTTGTATCATAAATTCTAATTGACAGGTTACGTTCTAGTTTATAGTAAATTAATATTATTAAAAAACGGCTGAGCATTTATAAAATATTTCGAAAGAGGGCAAATAACATTATTTACGGCCGTTAAGTTCCCAGGAGTGCCAATTCTATTCCACTTTCAAATTTGTTTGATAAATGCTTAACAGAGCTCCTAGAACGCCACGTTTGGATTTTACTGACAGATAGTATTCAATGTGTATTCTGCGATTATTACAATAAATGATGGAAAATACCATGGCGGCGTTAAAATCTACGAACCACTGACCTCTAAACAGTTGGATAAGTTAGTTCTCAGGTTTGTAACAAAACAGTGGCCCATTCAGTATTTATAGAGATCAGTGAGGTTACTCTCCGGTACGTCACCACCAAATTAATTGTCTACAGTGAGTGACACGAATATGCTAGAACACCACGAATAGGACACACGGGAGGGCGCACGACGATAGCGGCGGCGGGGAGCGGGGGGAGTGGTGCTATCATATCGAACGCGTCACGGTCTTTGATTGGATCCTTACGTAGTACGAACGTACTAGCAC
>LGAG01000165.1:328230-354122 GCA_001278395.1 Lerema accius
ATAAATAATGTTTTTTGACCGTGTTTATTATGTATATTTTATATGGGCGTACGTGTTTTCTATTTGGCAGGCTCTAAAGTCAAGATTTTTTAATCATTTAGACAAAGGGTTTACGTTTAAACGTTTTTATGAGTGCTGTAATGTTTGATTCACAATATCGCTTGGTCGGATAAATAATTAAATTTCATTGAACAAGACTATAAACTATACAACACACCGTGCACATAGATATAATAGATATTATAAAGAGCCGTGAGTATTTTGTGCAAACTTAATAACAAATAACCATGTCGTTCTAGCGCTGAAATGGTTCCGGGTTTTGATTCCCATTGAAGTATGAAATTTAAGCGACGAGATTATATTTCTGTCTCCGTTATTTGTATTATCTATATCATCCAAAGAAACAAGGAGTCCTAGTATAGAAATATGTGGTAGCATAATTTATTTATAACAAAAATCAATACTAACAGCGCCCACTGCAGCGGCTGCGTGCGTATCGCATGGTAGAGATGTTTGAGTGTGTCCCGCGGGAAGTTCTCGCCGTCGTTGAGGTCGGCGAGGTTCTCGATGAACTCCGCGCACGACATCCGGCGGAAGGTGCCGCCGCCGCACCCGTGCAGGTCCGTGTTCAGCAACATTATCGCGCACGTCAGCGTGTGCACCGCGTCTGTGAACACGTCACACCACACATAAACATCGATATACAATTTTATCGACATCACAAAAAAATAGGTTTTGATGATCAGCAAACCAGAAATAATTGTACTATTTGGTTATCTCTTCATACAGTTTACATAAGGGACAGCAATTTTTTTAGGGCTCAATATGCGCTTTTATAATAAAGCGCCAAAGAAGGTAAGTGATTCAACTGTAGAATAATTTTAAAAACATCTTTTTTTTTTCATCATATCTACTTTTTAATTTGGCATCATTCTAGAAACGGGCGCCGCCTTTTCATAATTTAACATTCTTACGTGTAATGATAAACTACACAGATCACAAGAGAGCACGCGCGAGCCTGCATGCGTATGTGCGTGCGTGTGTGCGTATATATATGCGTGCGTGTATGTGTGTGCGTTCGTGTATCTTTTGCGTGTTTAACATAATAACGTAGTGTTACCCTGCGAGTTGAACGATCCGGGGTTGCACTCGAGGTAGCGGCGCGAGAAGTGCACGAGCACGCGCTCCCTCTCCTGCGTCTCTCCGCTGAGCGCGAACCGCGCCAGGAACGAGCGCAGCGCCTCGTCCAGCGTCGCGCCGCCGAACTCGAAGTGCTTCACGTACTCCTCCGCCACCGCGCGGGAAAACTCGTTGCTACAAAGTACAAATATATGGCTCGTTTTACTCACGACCTTACTATAGTATGGTTGCCATTTATGTCCAAAACTTTTATACCGACTTAGATCCGGTTATCCGTAAAATATATGTAATCTATTAGCGATTATTCCTAGATAAGTTTCATGGTAACTATTAATTTTTTCTTCTTAATTTAATCGGGTTGCAGCCTGGGATTTTTGTAAAATTTATATGGTAGATCAGCAAATGTTCCTAGATTTCTTTTTTTTTTCATTCATCGTAGATTTCTCTAAAACTTCAAGTTTAGTTCTTAATAACGTTCTACAGCTAATGCGTGTAATAATCATATACGCAGCAGAGATGGTCAACATTTTCCCTAAAATCATACATGACTTACTTTTTACTTAAATGCCTTGAAACATCAGACTTCTTGAATCCGTCCAAGTGGTAGAGTCGCTTGGCCAGTCTCTCTGCCGAGGGGATGTCGACGGCCTTCGGGCTGTAGTGGAATGAATGCAGCGAGTCACCGTCCGAGCCCTCGTCGGAGCCCACGTCCGACACGCCGCACAGCTCCTGGAGATTCAAACAAAACTGAACTCCAATATTACATTGTAGTTGTATAGAATATTTTAGACTAGTGGACCCGCCCTCGCTTCGCTTCGCTATGCCGAAACGAAGGTAAAAAAATAGCCTAAGTTACTCATTACTACAGCTATCCGCCAATGAAAGTCCCGTAAAACCATTTAGATCGATAGTTCAGGTGTTTTATTCGACGCGTGTTTTACTAACTTTAGTTACGAATTTGGAAAGATACAAATTGTTCATGAATTACAGTAGTAACCATAGTTTAACAAAATTAGCTGGCGAATCCAGAAAAATATATTAAAAGTTTCTGTAGTAACTTACTTAAATGTTATTGGGCATATTGACAAAACTTACTATTAATAGAAATAATATTTGATACACATTGGTACAAACCTGGTACCCCTGGTTCTCCGGCGAATTGTGTCCGTTCTCCGTCTTCCCGTTCTGCGCGTAATTACTATTGTTATTGTTATTATTATTTACATTATCGTTAGCGTTTGCACTTTGCTTCTCCGGTCCTTTCACTTGTATCACTATCCTATAGTCTTTGTTGTGTTCTCCGTTGAGCGTGACGTCACTGCTGTGCTCTATAGAGTACGACGAGTTGGACTTGGCTCGCTTGTGACAGGGTTCCGAGACCAATATGGTGGAATCTGAGTCGGATGGGTCGGAGAGCTCCATCCGAGGACATTCCCGGCCCGTATCGAATATGTCATCCTGGTCTTGGAAGTCTGGACTAGATATGTTGGACACTGCCTCCGAGAGACTCATGTCACCTGAAAACAACATTTTTAATGTGAAACTTTCACATTGAATAATTTTGTAGGAAATAACAGTATGAAGGTGGTTAAACAAATAGTTTTAGGGAAGATTTCTTATGATTTTCCGTTATAACTAAGTAACATGACTATAACAATATAAAGTTTATTTTTATATAATCTTTTCTAAGCTCCATAACAATGAATTTAAGAAAGTTTGGTATTTAATAAACAGTGTTACATAATTTGTATGATCATACCGTTGAGCGCACGCGTATGATGCGCGTGTAGGGCCGGCGGGGCGCGCTGCGGCGGCGTGGCGCGCGACGACATCACCGACGACGACACCGACGTCGGCGACGCGGGCGACGACGACCTGCGACACGACCACTTTACTACACCATTCAACATTTTACGCTTTAAAATAATGCTTTTAGTATTAACAATTTCTGGCGACCTGTATGGTGCAATGGTTACCATGCCGGAACACCGATCAATCGGTTCTGAGTTCGATTTCTAGTTAGGCGGAAATTTAAATGACGAATTTAAATTTTTATGACCGGTAGTTAGATTCATAGCGAGACAGAAATTATGACTCATAATTCCTTTCCTCACTTTGTGTGTATGTTTCTTTTTGCGTTGTTGTCGACACAATCATCACCCGGAAATCCTAGTGTGGGGCTATATGTATGTACATTGAAAAATCTTAACAAAATTAACTATGAAGTACCGTTGTGAGATGCCATCTGACAAGGAGGTGGAGTTAGAGGTAGCACCCGAGCCGTTGCACTGCGACACCGGCGCGTTGTACGTCCATACGATCCTGCGAACAGTAATAACGGCTTATACATTATGTTATACTTCAAGGGGAGGACGGTATGTTGTGGTGCATATGTTTAGTGTATATTCCGTACGATGTAGCATGCTGCTGGTAATATTTCCAAATACTATGCTTAAAGTTTTTTAGGTGAAATAATGTTATGAATATTCTAAATTATCTACTTATCTACAACAGCGATTTTCATTACATATTTATTGAAATAACAAAAACCCTTATAAGGTGTCTTTACTAAAGCAGAGCCATTACAAACGTGCAGACTACTTCATCAATCATTTTATCATATCTCTCGTTCACACTTATAGGTAGATATATCGGAACTCTCGCTGGAATGTGGGAGTGAGAGTTCCGATATACCTATAGCTGTGAACGAGAGATATGATAAAATGATTGATGACGTAGTTTGCACGTTTGTAATGGCCCAGCTATAGTATCATACTGACAACTGTCACCACCGCGAAGGGGCTAGAGTGTGCGAGTGAGAGGGCGACAGTGAGTGTATGGAGCTGGGGTGTAACCTGTCCCGCTCGTCGGAGTCGGACCTCGGGCCGGGCGTGGCGGGCGTGGCCGAGTCGGGCCGCGCGTCCAGCAGCGTGTTCAGCGATGACGTCACGTCCTCCTCCATATCCACCGCCACCGCGCTCAGGGACGACTCCTTCTACAATGTTCGTTGACAATTAACGAACATTTGCGTATAGTTTATCACTGATCGTAAATCATAACGTCTAAGAGCACCTTAGCGTCTGTTCATAATGTGATTAAGAGCACGCATAGTTTTCAAATTTACTTTTGAGAACTTTTATTTTATTTAAAAAACCTTTCTTACATGTGCAGGATTAGAACACAGCCTCCATAGAAGAGAAGGAACCATTCAAAAGCATTTTACAAAAAAAAATTATGACGACAACTCGAAAGACGAGGTCAAGTACGCGACTACGTGTAATAAAGAATGGGGTGAACTTAAAAAATCGTGTGACGTAACATACGAATGTACCGTATAGTATAATATTATATAATAGAGCAATGTATTTACCGAACGCACCTGCAAGTGGTCCTCGGAGCGCGAGGTGCGCACGGCGTGCTGCGCGCGCGACACCATCTCGGCCGCCGCCGTGCCGCCCGCGGGCGACGCCGGCTGGGAACTGAACCTGGGACAATCACTACCGATCAATAACCAACTAATAGTTCTATTCCATAGTCCTACTCGAGTATTGTCATGATGCCCAATACCGAAAGAATGGTAGCACTGTAAGCTCGGTTGCTTTTTTCATATAAATAAAAGGTCTGCGACAAATCTCTAGCTTAGTTGGTGGAACCATGCCTGCGAAGCGAGGGATACCGGCTTCGATTCCCGGCTATGATATGTTCTTTATATATGGATACGAAGTGACAATTTTGTTAGCACATTTATGTATTAGTTATGTTTATGTAGTATGTATGTTAGTTACGTACAATTTATTGGCATGGTCTCCGACGAGGCCGGTGTCGGGCGATGAGTTATGCCGCTGCGAAAGCTCCACTCGAGCCGCTAAGCGGTTCTCGCTAGGCGATGCGGGCGTTGAATTATATCTAAGACAAAATAAGCATGATATGACACACTATACTAGTGATGCTATAAGTATTTTCGACTCGGGCAATTAGTCCTTTATTTCTTCCAGACCTTATGTGGTACGTTCGTGTTTAATTTTGTATCTCAATATAATTTGTATGCGTTTAATTCAAATGCATATTTTTTGACATTAGGTGCACATAAAATGTGTTTTTGTGAACATGACAGGACGAGTGATCATATACCCACCCTGTAAAAATCCATAAAAGCTTCTTATTTAGTTTGTTTGATTTATTGTTGAAATGTTACTAATTCCTATTATTTACGATCAACGTCGACGGTAATTTACAAAACCGAAAAAGAAAAAAGATCAAAATTTTTTTTAGTTACCTATGATAATGTGTCCGATGTGTGGGTGCGTGGAGGTTGTGATGTGGGTGCTCAACCCTCGAGAGGTTGAGCATGAGGTCGCCGGTCATCATGTATGCCTCGAACTTGGGTTGCGAGGCGCGAGGCCGCCTCGTCCGCTCCTCGGGCAGGAGTGCCTCGCAGCTCTCGCCCGACTGCACGCCGGAACCGTTGCTCGAGGAACTACTCGAGCTGTTGCTGTTCGAGTTGCTCGACGGCGGTGAGTCGGCTCTGACGAACAAAATAGAAATATATAGCTTACTAAAATAAGAAACAATACTACAATTATTGTACGGTGACCTTATCAGAGGTAGCAATTACTTCAATCCTATTATTAGATATGACACATGCTTCTTTAATTCTGAAGAATTTAAACTTGAAAATTCTTTTTATAAAACAGCGTTTTGTATTTTAACTGTAAAGTGAACACATTTGACGAAATTAAATGCATTTACTACTTGATGCTTTTGTGTACAAAACAATGTTAATAAAATCATGTAAGTGTGTTACTGTAAACACATAATTTTATTCTCTAGTGTCCAGTATGAAATCACAATGTTTATTAAATCTGCGAAGCTAGCCGGCCTACTGCACAGCTTGCCATTACGATAATTATTTCATTATCTAACACCCATAGGATCTAGAATACATTTTTTTAAATATTAAGTCCTTTATAGTCAGTCATATTATACATCCTTAATCACCTAATTTGCTGGAGTGGTGTATCCATCTTCATTACAACGTATGGATGACAAATAACTGATACGCTCCTTATCAGTTGACCTACCAATACCTAATTTTATTTATATAGAACATGTAAACACTTCCATTCAATTCGCTACGGCTTCACTGTTTTTGAATGCGTCATCGAATTAAGGATTAAAGTACTTAGTAGAATAACAGGCTTTTAATAAATTTATTTTATGACTGTTTTAATATTTTTTTTTGTTTTTTTTTTTTTAATTTTATACGTCACTGTAAGAATCTAGTTTTACTATATCCTCCTTAATTAAATACTAGAAAAGTATGTCAATTATAGCATAGGTACTTTTTTAATGAGTTGGTACCCACTATTATGAAAAGTATTAAATGATGGCATAATAAAAGAGGTCATACAGTTGCGAACGGCCGCGGCAGGCTCGATTGAATCAAAGCCTCTTCATTCACTTTCGCCGTCGCATTCCCGCTACATGCCGCTCATTAGTTATTGTTACGGATCGTTATTATGGTAAACAATGATCATTGAACGATTGTTCTATCTAATCCATGAAACTGGGCCAACGATACATCTAGAATTCATGAATTAATTATCTGAACTATTGTAAAAGCGAATAGGGAACTAATTCAGATTCCGTTTGTTGTTTCATAATAGTCCAAATTATCTGCTCCTTTATATTGTTATTAAGTATTGTTTGTGTATAAAATTCTAAAGAAAAAAATATAATTTCATCAAATAAATTATAATTGATTTTTAAACAGTAATCTCTACGACGTGGTTATATTTGAGTCCAAAAATTTTCAATTATCTTGTAAGATTCTTGTAGGGACAGTGGTTACAGTCGCCAGACGGTTGTAAGGGGGCTCCCTCGCCTCGTAAAGTCGTAACGTGGGGTTAGTGCGACCCCACGTCTGTGACACATATGGTTCCAGTGATCGCTTATCGTCGACGGATATCAGCTGTCGGGCAATGGGAGGGTTAGTTTCCGATTACATTCCAAATAAGGTACAACTAAACATAGCTCGTAAAGGGAGCCCTGCAAGTAGAACTCGGATTTAAAAATACCTAAATTAGTTTACTTCCCCCACAATTTATTTACCAAGTTATTTCCGATGCGACGGGGACCGATGAAATAATCTCGTTTATCAAAATCTATACCCGTAAACACTGTAACACAATTTTAGTTAAGCTATTTCTGGTTCTAGTTATTTCTGTCCTTGACTTTATCCAATGATGTTAAAATGCGGTTTACGCTGATGGTTTACTGGAAAATATGATGCGTTTAAGTTATTTTTGGTGCGACCGAAGGACCCGAAGAATAATCTGGTTTATTAAAATCTATATCCGTTGATAGCGTAACGCAATTTTAATTAAGCAATTTTTAGTCTAAGTTCGTTTTTCCTAAGCTTATCTAATAAAATGGAAATGCGGTTTTTACAGGAAAAATATGGTATTTACATTTTATTTATTTATATAACATTAAAAAAAATATTGCACCGTCTATCATCTAAGTGTACATATAGCGGCCCCGTCGGCAACTACGGATATAATTACTACAGCTTTTATATTTCCTTCCACTATACCTGCAAGTTTTGTCATCTGATTTACATTTTACATTTTTATAAGCATTATTACAAATGTAACTTTATTTATTTATTTAAGTACGAGCTGTTGCCCGCAGCATTGCTTGCGGAAATTATAGTTTTGGGGTGATATTTACCCCCTTAAGGGTTGATTTGAAAAAAAATGTTGTATTAGGTTTTTTATCCCTTTCAACCATAAACCCAAATACGAATTTGCAAACTGCTAGCTTAAAAATTTAGTTAATTTTCATACAAACCTTCATCCCTTATTTAACCCACTTAGGGGTTGATTTTCTAAAATTTTTAAAATTCACACTTCTTAGCTTAGTATCGAAAACCTAAATACCAATTTGCAAACTGCTTGCTTTAATTTTTTTTTTATTTTCATACAAACTTTCATCCCCTATTTCCCCCCCTTAAAGTGGGAATTTCCAAAAATCCGTTCTTAGTGCTCCCCTACACTCTAGAAGGAACCTCTGTGCCAAGTTTCATGCTTCTAGGTCTATCCGTTTAGGCTGTAGCGTGTCTGTCAGTCAATCAACATTTTTATTAAGTACGAGCTGTCGCCCGCAGCTTTGCTTGCGGAAATTATAGTTTTGAGGTGATATTTACCCCCTTAAGAGTTGATTTAAGAAAATCGTTGAATAAGGTTCTTCATCCTTTTCAACCATACACCCAAACACGAATTTGAAAACTGCTAGCTTTAAAATTTGGTTAATTTTCATACAAACTTTCATCCCTTATTTCACCCCCTTATGGGTTAATTTCCAATTTTTTTTTAAATCCGCACTTCTTAGCTTAGTATCGAAAACTTAAATACTAATTTGCAAACTGCTTGCTTTAATTTTTTTTTAATTTTCATACAAACTCTCATCCCCTATTTCCCCCCCTTAAAGTGGGAATTTCCAAAAATCCGTTCTTAGTGCTCCCCTACACTCTAAAAGGAACCTCTGTGCCAAGTTTCATACTTCTAGGTCTATCCGTTTAGGCTGTAGCGTGTCTGTCAGTCAATCAACATTTTTATTAAGTACTAGTGGACCCGCCCTCGCTTCGCTTCGGGAAACCTACGCCGAAACGAAAGTAAAAAAAAGTAGCCTAAGTTACTCCTTGATACATCAGCTGTGTGCCAGTGAAAGTCCCGTCAAGATCGGTCCAGCCGTTTCAGAGATTAGCCGGATCAAATAGACAGACAGACAGACAGACAAAAAAATTTTAAAATGTCATTTCGGTATGTGAATCGTGTATACATACGTATGCATTTAGTAAAAAGCGGTTATTTTAATATTACAAACAGACACTTCAATTTTATTTAGTAGTATATAGATTATAGATATAGATTGATTGATTGATGATGATTGATTGATTAATTTTTTTTTGCATTTTTTTGTATTCTAGATCCTCAATGTTAATTCAAAGCTAGCTACCCACCCGCGCTTCACTTTGGAAAAAATATAGCATGTGTACTTACTTACTCGTATAAAGTTTAGGTATTTTTGGTTCAAAGTTTCTTCCCTGTTTTGTACCCTTTGTAGAGCGAAATTGAAAAATCTGTGAAATTATATTGTAAACAGTATGTTGAGGAAGTTATATTCTCAAAACCACGTTGATATCAATCATGAGTCGCCCGTGAACGATCTTTGAAAAACTCAAATTTTGTACATTCTTTTCACTTTTTTTTATTTTCTTGATCAAATATCTAAAAACTGGGAGACACGTATTCAATTAATTTAAGTAAGGGATATTTGTTATAAATTTGAAACCAATCGGTTGATATTTAAAAAAAAATCCATACAAACTTTTGTTGCTTTTTCCAGGAAAACTATAATATTTTCCGGAAAAAAATATAGCCTAGTTTAAGCCCAGACTTAACAGCTGTAGAATAAAAAAAGTTTTATTCAAATCCGTTGGGTAGTTTCGGAGATTAGCGTGTACAAACAGACAAACAGACAAACAGACATACAAAAATTTTAAAAATTGTAGATTCGTACTCAGTTACTGTTTTTGAGTCACTCTAGATTAGTTTTTTGTAAATATACTCAATGTACAGACAAATTTATTTTACTGTTTTATTATAGTATAGATGATGATGATATCTAGATCTACTAGCCACGTTAATAAACTTAATTGTAGCGTATCACAATATTTTAAAATTACATAGACTTATAACACATCTCTATTACATAGTTTATCTTAACGCTACTGCATAGCGTTGTTATCTTGTTGACATTTTCATAATGTCAATAGAGATAGGTAAATTAAGAAGAAATTAAGCCGTTGTAAACAAGCGAAGTGGAGCCTTAGAGGTAGAATTTCTTGGAAAGGACAGAGATGGTAAACAATCAACTGTATTTATGTTAATTAAGTGTAAAATGTAATATAATGTAACAATTATGTTAACAACTGTCGTCAACATACTCGTACAGTCGTATACAATAGATGATATCGTAATGGTATGGTATGATGACGTAAAAGTATTTTGTCGACTTTATTGACTAGTATTTACGATAAATTAGCCACGAACCTATATTTAAAAAAAAAAGCATTTTTCTACGTGCAGGGCATTGCAGCTTTGACGTCTTCGTAAGCTGTGAGCGTGAATATGCAGGCCCACAAGGCAAATGTTTTTTTTTAAATTAACTGTACTACTGAATGAGTCACAAACCTCGTCTGAGAGATGAAATTGCAACCGTAACTTCCCTGCTAATCGACAGATAACTATGACGTCAAACCAATCGCAAACCATTTTCTCAGTGCATTCGCAGCTGACTGCTATTACCCGACTGCGCCAGAAACAGGGGGCGTCAAGTGAAGTGTTATTAGTTTGTTACATTTATCTATATTGTGGGAGTGACAGGCTATACATTTTTTTTTATGCTATAAATACCTATTAAAAACATTCAAGTAGTCGGATTCTTTTGTTTTTATAAGGGTTCCGTTCCTAAAAGGTAAAAACGGGACTCTATTACTAAGCCTCCGCTGTCTGTGTCTGTCTGTTTTCATAAACCGTGACAGCTAGAAAGCTGAAATTGTTTTTCTTCTCGTTGTTTGGACTAGCACTTGGTCGGTTTTTATTCATGACATGTTATCAACTTACTTGTCGTGTTTGGTGCGAACGCCGCTAGTGCGCCGGTCGGCCGCGGCGGAGAGGTAACGCCGCACGCTCGCCTTGATCTGTGGGTCTGCAACATTCGTCAAACTCTTACTGGCTTCAACACACTAACTGCCCATTGCAGGCCACTGGGCTCTCTCTGTATTTGAGAAAGTAGATGAAGAAGCCTAAGGTCTACTATTAGTAAAGTGGCCATCACGAAAGCCAGAAATTCTCGTCGATTGTAAGCCCCCAACAAGGCTTCATAGTTATTAGGTTATTTCGATGACCTCACGGTTCAATCGACTTATGGAACAAATGCGCCAAGATAAAATATAGATGTCGATAAAATGGCTTATAGACACTGGAAAATTTCTCTCTTATTTTGTTTTTATTTTCCAGTACAAACTGAATTCAATTACGGCGAGACATAATTTCCCGAAGGGTAATCAAGATATTTTTGTAGCTTGTCGAGCAGAACGTAGGTCGGTTACATTATTAAAAGGTCGAGCTTCGGGCATACGCCGCAAGTGAAGTTATCCCAGGTCGGATCCCGAGAGTCACACCAACCGAATTACCTGCCGTACGATTATTTCGAAATCGACCAAATCATCTGGGGATACACTGGTAATCTCGTATGAACGTTATTAGTGTTACTACCACAGCCGAGTGAGTAACGTCACAGATAAACACAAAACAGAACAAAATAAACTTTTTGTTTTAATCGAAACTCACCCTTTTTCAGCCTTAAAGTAACTGGGTCCGACGACAGCCGCAAACATTTTAAAACTAGAACAAAACGAAAGACGTATTAGCTGCGAGGCGGAAGACAAATGCTTTCTTCATGTTTTAAGTTTTATGGGTCCTCAGGAATTTTGTATTGTAATAGTCTATAGTCTTAAAGTTCAGTCTTACTTGGCAAGATTCACTTGTCATGTAGGATTCGTCCCACCAGCACGGTAACCAATGACGATGGAGTAACATGCATTATGTTGATTTGGTTTATTATTAATTATGGTGATTTCAACTTACTATGTTTTCGGCAACATATTCCTTGTCATTTAATTGAAATCGTGTTTTAATAGATGCTAACCAGATGACCAGTTCTGTAGTCTCGACCGTAACTCATAATTAGGAAAGAAACCTATTCTTAACGTCATCTAGGTAGGGAACATGTAGGACAACGTTTATGAGGTAAACTGACACTCTATCGATTTATTCTATAAATCAAATGTGCACATATTACGAAGTTTGTGCAATTTTTCTCCATATAAACTTGATAAAGTATACGAAATCTTAAATTCGTATATTAATATGACAGCATTATTCATAAACCGGTACTGAAACTCAAACCCTTCGAATATTCATATATTATGTATAGATATAGATTAAGAGTAGGACGATGAGTGCCCAAATTAATTCAACAATAGCATAAAAAGTTTGACTTGTTTTTGTCATCTGTACAGCTGATTGATGAAGACTAGACGCGTCCGCTACGTGTGAAATGTGAATTACGCGCTCGCGTGTCGTCGACGCCCGCGGCGGCGGCGCTGCAAGAACGCGATTGTTGAATTAAGTGTTGGAGTAACGACTACACAACTACACACAGACAGATCTCTATCATACTTGACGCTTAACTTCACAATACACTTTTTCTTATCGACCTTAAAGAAATACTTGGCAGATGCCTAAAAAAATACTCCAAAAAAACATGACGGTAACCCCAAAACAAAAGCAAAGTTTTAACAAGATTAAGAACGTAAAAAAAATAATGATATAGCCAAAAATATCCTTAATATCGTAAAGTAAGTTTCGGTTCCACTACTGCAGATTTTCTTTTCAGGAAAATCAGGAAACCGGAAACCATTACTTTAATACTGTCTAAGAACAATCACAACCATCAGGTTAATGAAAAACCTTATTTGCATGACATGTTTGTGGCTCAAACTTTAAGCAATATCTATCGCTGGTGTTGAATTAGAAAAAGTAATAAAACCAATTACACGAGATTACTTACTACCTACAGATAGCTCCCTCGTAGTGAATCATCCAGGTAACTGGCGTTGACCTCACAATTTGCTAGTGACGCGGAATTTCACTAACATAGTAAGTGCGTACTTGTGGTTATTTCATAACACTATGGCTACGTGCAAAATATCACATTGTATCCTAAACCGCCCCACACCTTATAACGCGATATATATTTTGTATTTTTTTTCGCGGTACATAAATAACTACATAATCTTGTATTATTGTCATACAGGAAGATACCTATAGATAAGTGTTTACATTATTTTGTCAATACATACACGATCAATCCTAACTTAAAATAATTTATAACAACTCATTACTATATTTGTATGTGACTTTTTAATTTTTACATATACTAAGGCTACGCTTATGCTTTCATCACCATGTTTTCATCAGTCTCTTTACACAAAAAAACCTATTTAGTTAAAAGAAAAATAAATAAAGCCGTGAAACAATCAACAAACGTAAACTGCAGCAATTATAGTCATTTACGTAATTATAAAACCGCCATACATCAACACAAACAACATCGACTTGAGTCAATTGTCCTTTTTCACCGTGCACAACGAACAATTGCAATATCAATTAGAGCGAAACAGTTATCAACAGTTGGGATGTACGGAGATAAGCGTCATGCGAGTGATAAATGGCGAATACCTCACCTTCTCGGGTAGTGAACCGGTTTACATCAGTCCCATTCACCTTGAGCAATACGTCTCCCGCCTCCAACTGCAATTAAACATACGTATACACTTAATCTATACATTTAAATAAAATTCAAGTGTCTGTTTATAATATAGGTACGTAAATACGTATGTACACATACCAAAATAACATTTTTAAAATTTTTTGTCTGTCTGTCTGTGTGATCCGACTAATATCTGACACGGCTGAACCGATTTTGACGGGAATTTCACTGGCGGATAACTGCTGTAGTAAGGAGTAACTTAAGCTACTTTTTTTTAGCTTCGTTTCGGCATAGGTTTACCGAAGCGAAGCGAGGGCGGCTCCACTAGATATTAAAAAAACCAAGTTTAGTTTTTCAGGCAGTTGCCTTATTACGAATTTTTACCCGACTGTGTAAGGGTAATGTTTCTCAAGCGTAATTTTTGTTTGTTCAATTTCTTTGAAACGCTCTAGAGCCTAGACCTATGGGGTGTCATTAGATTCGTCTTGATTGTGATAGAGACATAGAAGGTATTTTTTTGAAAGTACCCGTCCAACTTTCAGCACTTGGTTTTTTTATAATGATTACTATTAAGATTATGTAGTAGTTTTTTAACACTGCATATACGGTACCCTAAATTTAAGAGAAATAAACATATTATATTCGGATTTTCTGCGTATTTGATATCGGTTAATAACATTCCTGACCTGAAATCCGTAATACCAGCAATTCGTGAGATAATGTTTATGCAGTAAGTTAAGTAAGATATATTCACAGATACGCCTCATGCAATTTTATGAAAACAATGTGAGAATGTTAACGAGTAACCTAATTAACATTCTCCAAAAACGCTATTACACTTTTTGTTCTATAAAGAGAAGAATAACATGCACAGAGTATGAATAAAAACGTACGGAGCTCTCAAGAAAAACATGGATTAGGTTTTCCAAAGCTCAGCTAATCCGTACGTAAACACTTAACTACAGGCTTGTTTGTGTAGCCGTTAATAGCAATACTGAGTATCGTTAGACGTACACTGAAGGGTTAATACGAGAGAATAACTTACTATACTCTACTGGGTAGAGTCTACCCGGTACAGAGATTGTGCACTAAGTTTTCATTTAGAGCGACATGTAGAGCGCCCGTCAATCTGTCCTTGTTAAATAATAATAACAAATATTTTCAACGAATTAATACATAATCATGTGCGACCATTCAATAACCGAAGCGAATAGATGACAATATTGAATGACGCAAAATTTTCTCATACCAGTAATTCAGATATTTATATCATGCCAAGAATAGCAAGTTTCAATTTTATTAAATAGTAAGTATTTAACGCTAGAATATATGAATATAAGATTATGAGTAATATGATTGGCCTATAAATTATTCTCTTTAGAATGAAACAATGAACTGCGGATATGATGTCGCGAACGATAAAAACATCGATGTAGTAATAACTGTATATTTTGTATCTTTGATGACTGTACACATTGATGACTGACTGACCTTTAGTTTAAATATTGTACATTACGTACTCCACGTGCAGCCAGTGTTATGTGAGGCCACACAGACCACGATTCACATTCACGACAACGTTTCACACACAAGCTATCAATATTGACACAAGTTAGCCGAGGATGAATATTTTTGTATCGCCACTTCCTCACACCAAAAATGATATAATTACAATATAATGCGTTAATATCGCCGCGAACTTTGTTTTGGAAGGTTGATAAAGTTTTATTGAGTTCAAGAACACCGTAGAAGTTAGTAAAATTTTAGCACTTTGCGTAGAAAAATAAAGGAAAAACGAGTTAGTGTATCGGATGTGGTGTAGTGAACGGGGCCGCGGCGCGGAGTGGTGTGTCGGTCTGTCGAGCGCCGGGCGGGTGCTGCGACCGCTCGCCGCGCCCGCTGTCAACTTGTTATCACAGGAGGGTCGGCTAATGGATTGAGCTTAGGAGATAAATTAGATCAAACTCCCGCGAAGGGCGCACCGGAAGTATGTATTAGTTGGATGCGGCCTACGCTCAAGGTAACTCCGCTCTCACAAAAGCCGGTTATCCACGTCAATTTGCTTTCGTTAATTGGTTAATTCACATAGTTAATGTCAAGAATTGATATTGATTTTCAATGCTTTGATGACAGGCTGACAGATCCGAAACCTTAACCTCGTTAAGCATAAAACTTTAACAGGGATTCCTAGAGGATTAGAGGAGTAAAATGGGGAAGGAAATCAAATTACATGACTGGTCCTAACAAGATCAGTAAGACAGTAGTCTTCCTATTATCTTGCTGACGTAAACACACAATACGAATGCTGTTTATGACGAATAATTAACAACAATAAATTAAGACGTTCAAAACAGAATTACCAATTGATAACTACGTTTCATACTAATGAAGATGAAACTTCGTTTGTAGACGTTTTTCTTAGAAGCAATTATTAGTGTAATTGTAGAACTAGACCGCAATATATAAGCGGAATTATTACGCATACATAAAACAACAAAACTGTATTTGCATCTTAAAAGTTTCTAAGGAACTAAACTTTGTTATTGATAAATACATCCAATTAAGAAAAAATATCCGAAGTGTACATTATAATTATGTCTCCGTCAGTCAAATAAAATAAATGGAATAAATGGAGAAATTAATTAAAACATATTAAAATATTATAAAGGAGGTATTGTGGGTCATTTGCAAAGCCAGACTTGCATAATAATTATCTCATTAAACACTAATGTGTTCTGTCTGTTATTTATCTTCATTGTACACGGTCTATTGCAAATTGTAATAGGTAGTTGCCACTATTGAAATCTTTGTTACCAATGTTTTTGTTGGCCCATTAAAACAACACCTAAATCAAAGATCGATATTAAATAAACTCTATAGAATAGTCTGGACGTTCAATATTAAAATTGAATGTATTGTAAAATTGCAGTATTGATAAATTCCTCGCTTGTGCAAAGTTTTATGAAAAAGCAGAGAAGTGTCAGAGTTTGATAAAGTACTATTTGTTATTAAAGCTAGACTATTTTCATCTGTGGCTAGAGTAATATTGTTGTCGGTGTGCTGCCACTATCGGGAATATATTAAAAAAAAAAAATTGTTTTGTCGCTACCAAACTCTATAATTTTATTGACATTATGATTACCTTATCCAGATAGTAAGTATTTATGTAATTTGTCTTCATTATTGGCCCACTACTAAGCACGGGTCTTACCTTGTAACTGAGAGACCTAGAGCATATTTAACCAACTTCACTTCAAGTAGGTAACAAGTAAGTATATACTTTAAGTACATAATTTTTTGATTAATTTAACACGTTTTAACAGGATTTATTAAACGTGCAGGTTGATAAGTAGGTAATGGGCTTAAGAATTAAATTTATTTGTGCTGTCTTTGGGAATTTGCTTGTCGTTATTTAGCGCGTGGCGGGAGGCACTTTATATTTCCATTTTCATCTAATGGAGGAAGATATCCACCTGGGACAGAAGGAACAAGCTTCGCCGACCATCTGTTCTTCAATTACTTTTATAGTTAAAACTTTGTCACCACTTAATCAATAACTGTCAGTTTTATTGATGTTATTTATTGCGTATTTGTTGCCGCTTGATGACCTGTCGTTTCTTTTCTATAAAACTATTAACTTGTTCTTTTTAATTGAGAACTATAAAATTGATTCGTATTCTTCCCTTGAACATACCGACTTTCAGAAAAATCATAAAATACATGGTTCAAATTTATGTGCTCTAAATGAAAGTTTACATGGATAAAAATGATAGAAAAACACCTTAGCATAGCTGTAGGCTCTGCCATGCATATCCTACGTCATGGTCTATCATTGTTACTACCACGCTACTCCAGGTCAGAATGGTGAATGGTGATTGTTGAAAATTCTTATGGCACAAGAGAGCAAATCCGATCAAACTGGAACCACAGATTTAACGTGTCAAAGAGCTCTTAAAATTTCGCACCGATGAATGACCGAAGCATCCAACTTCCAATTTTCAACTTTCAACTTCGAAATTCCAACTGCACCCGTGTCGGTAGATCGCTAGTTAAAATTTATATTGGTGAATTTATTACGAATAAAAATCATGTTTTATATTACATAAGCTTTCTAAACATTTCTTTCACTTGTTACGCGTTTGCATAGTGAACTTTCATAATATTCATAGCAGCGAATACATAATCTATCACATCGAAAAAAATGCCCCGATTAAGAGCACACAAGATTAAGGAAGTGGTGTAAATTTATTAGTTGAGCTACGACGCGACGCAGTTGAAAGGCAGTGTATGTTACGAGTTATGTAACACACTCGGCAGTCGGTAAATACATCGTGGTTGGAGCCTTATAGCTTAGCTTACAGCTGTGGTCCGAGTTATACGATTCTCGATCTACTAAAGGTCCATTATAGCCCTAAAATAACTGAAGTGCAAATAAAATGAGGCAAGTAAGATTAATTAGTAAGAAAACGAAATAGAAAACATTTTTTCTTTTACTTGGCTGATAGCAGACAAGCCACCTGTCAGTTTCTACCTGGTCGAAATAGAAGCCTAGTAAGTAAGTAAATGGGACCTACTGAAAAACACCAAGTAAGTGGACCTGGACCGAGTAAGTGGGACCTACTGCAAAACTCCAAAGGCATAAGCAATTTTCATGACTCAGTACATGTAATAAACACCATAATAATATCAACATGAAAGAGTACCCGTTAACCTGAATGAATCAAAACCTTGTTTACAATTTGGTAGACCAAAATAACAATTCTAATTGACTTTGAATCGTAAAGGTCATCGTCGACATATCGAATCTCGGAAAGCTATTCCAGGCTCAAAGCTAAACGCCTACACCATAGGAGCGCCCACGCCATCGCCATACTCACATAGCATAGCAAGTTGGGAGCCTACGCTCCATTAGGGCTTTCTATGAGGTTCATCTAGCATTTCTTGTTGCCCACATCTATACTATATTGTCCATCGGTTGTTAGTTGTTTTTCTATTTCATCGAAAATTGAGCTTTAAATGTACCTACTTATAGTTCGAAATGTGTAGAAGTTAGATATAAAGTTTACTTTACGGAGGGTAATAAAAATATTTTTATTTATTTATTTATTTTTTACCTAATTAAACCTGAAAATGCCGAGTTATTTTAAAGAACTAGATTCAATTCCTGTGTGCAAAGGAACCGGTGGAGGGAAGCCAATCCGTCGTAAACTAACTTTCCGCTACATATTACCGGATGGAAGTTTTCCAATATTTCCTACGAGAGGCACTATGCAATTTTGCACTGACAGTTTATGTTTTGTGCAACATCTTAGCCATCGGGATGCCATCGGTCGGAGTAATTCAATCAAATAAAAATGCGATGGAAATCTCGGACTGAAAATAGAAAGAAGAGGTAGTCCACGCTATTTTATTATTTTCGTATCTGATTTAGCTTTTATGTCCTATGATGGATGATAAAATAGGAGTTACCTATTCAGGCATATCTCAAGAAGCATCAAATTAGTTTTAGAGTAGGTGCTTACATCTACGTTATGTAAGCATCTGCCTGCACTCTAGAGCAAAATTTCATGGCTGTAGACCAATCGATTAGATTTTATTAAGTAGACCTTATCGTTCAATCGTGCTCTTAGATCAATAACGCACTAATGACACTAAGAGGCGCCATTCGCTAAATAATTTTTACTTAAGTTGTTATTCGTTTTAAAATAAATACAATGTCTTCTTTTACTTGACTAACACAGCTAATAATTGTATATGACCAATCTGTCAAGATTAATCAGAGTTTATTAACCTGTATCTTCACAGTAATAAATAACTTTGAGCTCTTTTAACTGTCATAATTCTTGTTGAGACACTCTGCATGCCGAATCTAGTAAAAAGGCAAGTTCTCTGTCACCAAATAAACTCCATACCACTCACACGGCTCACATCCAGGAGAATATATATTCAAGAACAGCGTGATGCATCGGCGGACCCGTGTGATTTCTATTCTAATCCAAGCCATATAGGATGGAAATCAAGGGAAAATATTCATGGAACTGCGACTCTTTCATGTGAACTACACAGATTTTGTTGGTATTTTGAAATTCTACTACTTTTCCTGTAGAAATTAGAATCGGCTAGATAAAAATAAAAGCAAATAATCGCTGTAAAACTGATATATCCTACATATTTATGGTTATCTCTGGCACATGGCTACAAAAGTTAATCGATGAACGCGACGCGCTGTGCAAAGTTTGTAAATAATGCATTTCCGTATCGATCGAAGAAACACAATGGAGCTCCTAGCCAAATGAACTATCGTTTAAAAATTACTAAGCAGGGTCGACGGCTTTTCAAGTTTTCTCCGTAGCACCTGAGCCCGCAATTGAAGGGATTGAACCTGTATTATGCAAGTTGCCGAATTGAATATCGTCTATCCCGAATAGCCCTTGCGGTTAAGTGCATACTTCACATTCTGTCTCAGTTACAGTCATGTTGCAATCTTAGCTATTTTATTACGAACAGGTGAACGGACTCAACGAGCAATTATGTTGGACTATCGTGTGTATTTCTTCCATCGCTGACGTGACGAATTTAACACGTTTTAGTCACCGTTTTTTATTTTATTCTAGTTTCATAATGCGAATAAGCACACTAAGGACGTATCATACGAAAGTAGATAGACAAAGGATGGCCAATTATAGTACCAGCGTTGGAATTCGGAGGGTACCACACATCTAAATCGCTTCGTCTGGCCGGCGCGTGCATTCGCGATACTGTCAATCGTCTGTATTACGATCACATATTACATTACGACCTTATTCGCGATGAATATGAATTTTGTATGACATAATACATACATAACATGTTCACGAACCTAATTAACGATCTTAATAAGTAGAGGGCATAGATTCTAGTTTGTTAGTTGTTATTTACAGCACCCATAACACATTTACCGTTTTCTTGTTTTATTACCCGTTACCGAAATTAATTAAGTCTCAAGATCATTCAGATCAACTTACGTTTACGCCAGAATTGCGCACAATCACGACAAGTGCCTCTCTTAGGTAAATCAGTGTGGTTTTTATGCTATTCGACTATTTTTAGTAATTTAAGGCCTTGACGATTTATCTCTAGTGAACACAGACACGCATGATTGAAGTAACTAATGAGTGACTAGAAAACTGAAAGCTATAATAAATTACAACATTTTATCGTCACTTGCGTCATTATCGATATGGCGATGCCACTTTCTACAGAAAAAGTTGTTCTTTCACATTACGCGCACCTGATTCAATGTATCAATCACTAATGCGGAGCTTTAATTAACCTTGCTAATTGCCACTAATTTAACATATTAAAGAAATACAGTTTATTAGTAATCCAATGACAATTACAATAATTGTTATTAATTCTGATTTTAGTTCATGTTACTCTGATAACGACGAAATTTTTATTTTAGTAACATGTCGCCTCTGGAATCTAGATTATGAGGCGTTATGACGTTTGATATCCGGTGTTTTGTGATTTTAAATTTTATTATTTACCCTGTATCATCTAAACATTTCTCGTGAACCACTTTAGGTATTGGAAAAACCGCAGAAAATTGTGTTCTGTTAATTTTTGAGCTTATCGCATTTAGCGGGACACGGCAATCGACACTTTGTTTCATAGTTAGTAATAGGCATGTAGAGATTATGAGCAGCACAGATTAAAGAAAATTAAACTTGATGAGTGGCCAGTTGCTGCAAATACAATAAAAAAAATACATTATACTTTTTATTACTGCTAAGTAACAACCGATTTTATTAATTTCGGGTCTGTAGTGGTAAATCTGGTTAAATCACAAAAAACTGCATTCCTCATGTCCTATTTGACCAATCACTTGTTTTTCAGTAAGCTGTAACAAATTTCCAGAACATGTTTAAACAAATTTCAATTGCCAGTTGGTAGTAACTGTCCTTGGTGTAATTTGTGGGTAAATTTAATTCGCTGGGTTGTCGACTGCTTGCCGCGCAGAGTGCGTCATCAGGTCGTCTCGATTGCGGCCAGAGTGCTCCCAACATTGTCTAATAATAAGACACTATATGAACCAATTAGACCGATCGTGTACTCTACCCAAATATGACTAACAAATTACATCATTTTCACATTGCAGTTCAGCCAAATAAATTAAAAAGGCACCTTGTTTAAATCACAATTGTTTTCGGTTAGGTATTACACTACACTTTGATCTTAGCCAAAATGCTGGGAGTATATTAAATTTTTAAACAAGAGATAACACAGTTGCTACTTAACAAATAAGCAAATGGATGAACCAGCAACTGACCAGCTAACAGAAAAAGTCTAAATGGTGGATTGTTGTTTGAGAAAATAAGTTCTAGTCAGTGTATATCTAATATTTATCATTGGTTTAAAGCTTCTCTTTTTATATTTGATCATCAAATAAATAAGTAGGTGTTATTTAAGTCCATGACTTATTATGTGATTTAAAACAATTAAACAGGCTCAGTCAATTTAGGTAAATAAAAAATGCAACCTTAAACCTACAGAAGAAAACAATTATGTTTTTAGTAAGCAAAAAATCTAACCGTTTCATGAATCAGAACCAGACAAAAAACTGTTTTATGCTTCCACATAAAGTTAGTCTCTAATACTCTTGAAGTAAATGACTTTATGCAATTTATAGTATTTTATCATAATAAAATTTATCTGTCATTAAAGTAACAAATGCCCGGGTGTCAATTCTCAATATAAGTGAAGTGAATTTATAGCTTCCAATGCAAGGACTGCCAGTATAATAAAACATGTATATTCTATATGAAATTTATGTTCCCATTGCAATCCACACATGACATTTAAAGGATTTAATTCAGGGTAAACAACATCAAGTTACCGAAAAAAGGCATATCTACTCAAGATATAATATGTTTGGTATGTATGAATGAAATAAATGCTCCTTATTTGAGTTTAACTCCTGCAATTATGTTACATGAAGACAAATTAGCATCATGACATCTATTTGCATGAAATGAGAGTTCCTAAAGCTGTTCACCTTGAGTTGACCACATTATGCACACCACACATATTATGTGTTTACATCTCTTTCTATGTCAGTAGTGTGCACTCATGTTACACTTCAAAATGTAAAGTTGGATAAGCATGCAAATTAAACCATTGTTTGAAAATAAGTGGGTAAATCAGTAATAATAGTATAGACATCTCATATATTACTACAATCTGTCTGAATAAAATGTAATGTGCTCGTAAAATATGGTTTTCAATTGAGTTAATTAGTGTGTACATGTTATAGTAATTTATTGGTTAGAAAAGTCATTATAAAATCACTATCAAATAATACTGTCACTACAATTTCTAGAGCAATGGTAATCTAATACTGACACAAGCAATATGATCATTAATTTGCCATTAGTTTATTTCCAGAAAGCTTTCCAATCATTTTAGTACTATGGTTTGATTTAATATTAAAAACATATTAAATTAAATAAGTGTAAAACTGTTTTAGATGGTACCGTAATATTTATTTAATTCAGATTACATACTTTAAAAATTATTTAATCGAAATTTTATTTAATCATTTAAGTATAATTAATTAAAGTTAATACTTTAGACATGCAATCCAACTCTAAGGACTCAATAGGAAAAGCAAGGTCCAGATTAACCAAGTTCATAAATCAAATTGAACTTTTACATTATACTGTATAGAATTATCAGAAATGTTTAAATAAATTCTCCATTAACATTTTTTAAAAAGGATAACTTTTTTTACATTTTTTAAAATTATCATATTAACGTCGGATAATGGATGTGGTAAAAAGGTGACTCATTGGAATGATCATAATATGAATACTGCGATTAATATTTACTTAATTTACAATGTAATTAAGAACAGTGGATGATATCAAAAACCTAACATTAAGTTCTAAGGGAATATATTTTTCCCAAACGGTATGCCTCTTTTTATGGGTATAAAGTGGTTTATTAAATTAAAATGCAAAAACTGTGTCGGTTACGAAAAACAAAAATAAAACACTAGAGTTAAAAGGCATAGTATAGTTGTACAAGTTGTCTGCAGTTATAAAGATATTGAGGTGTGTGAAATCGAGACTTACCTCTCCACTGCGAGCCGCTGGCGAGTTTTCTTCGATTTCGTATATAATATGTGGCAAACCGGCTTCTCCAAGTAGAGAAAATCCAAACCCTAAGTTGTCACAACGATTCAGGACCACTAGTTTTTCGTCAGCCATATTCAGCAGACGGCAGCATTGGGCAAATCCTTCAAGGGTTTTCACTATTTACACTATTTTATTATCACACATAGGATATAACATAGACTTAATACTGAATATATCTAAAGAAAAGATTCATAATTAAACGTACGATAGGCAAGCGCACCCATCTAAAGCGACGACGACAGGTAGGTATAGACCATAGACTAATAAATATGTCGTTACAGATATAGATACGTAAATTAGTTAGATACTATGTTGCACATAGAGTTTATACAAATAATCTTATCATAGAGTAATAATATACAATATAAATTACTCTAAGAATCTTATGTTTATGTGTCTGTGCAAATAATGAATATAAATAATTATTATGTGCCATACAGCACAACTATATGTATTGTTTATTATATTTAGTTTAAGCAATACTTAAAAATATTATTTGAATAATCAACAGAAATTACTATGCAGTTTCCAACTTACAGAATTTGAGAATCAAATGAAAATGAAATAAAATGAAATGAAGAAAAGAATCAAAACTTTCCTTATAGGTATATTACTCTGATCTATGATTAAAACTAGCAGCGTATTTTGACACTGATGAGGACTTGATTAAATTGTTTTTCGTATAAATTACATACTGTATTATAATTATTGATCTACAAATATTGTATGAGTATAACTTGATTGACTCTATGTTTAGGACCACGTTTAATTATCTGTTTCCACTCACCATTCAAAATGTCAATTGTGTCATGACAATTTTGTTGTGTCACAGTCAAGTGTCAACTTGTCAGATTCACATTCAATTTTCAAGTTTTTCACTTCAATTGTGCGTTGTATGGTGGTATACTGCAGATTTTTTTAACGTTTCGTAATTATAAAAATTAACTATCTTATCATAACATTTTATTAGTTTGTTTTCGTTTCTACCAAAATGTATATCATATCTAACATCGTAAAAGTTACTATTCCGAACTACTTAGCTGGCTTACCTATTCCGGATTCTATTGGAGGCTGGTTTCGTCTCGGATGTGAGTTATTTTCATCATGGTTACAAAAATGTTTTAATTACTCGTGTTCTTTAATCCACGTAATTTACGGACACAAAAAATAACTTTTTTGGTATATTTCTTGTCTTTAATGCTAAGTAATATGTTATTACACTATTTTATTTATCCAAGTCAACAACGAGGCCAAGGTAACTGAAAAAAAACAAAGAGGGGAAAGTATAGGTACTGTGAAGTATATCTGATGATCAGTTACTGCTAACTATTCCAAGGCCACTGACACACTTACCTGTAAATTACCTTTAGTCACATCAAGACATAATTAATAATTTATTACATGATTGCTTTACAGTTATCATGATCATCTTAAATAAGAAGGGGAATAATGCATACCATGATAATCATAGTCATAAGCACCACCAAATTGACCCAATATTGATTATTCAAGCAATTTTGATAGAAACAGTAATTTTATATATCGAAAACATCAATATTAATTCTCTTTTTTTATAGACTACCAACTAAAAAACTCTTATTGTGATATGCATGTATATGCATACTTACATAGATATGGTTTAATCAATTTAATCAACCATTTCAATAAATGTATAACAAGAATCTTTATATTTGTTTTTTACATTATTTTTACACTTTACTTTGTTTTTGATCATTTGGTAAAGGCAAAGTAACTACAAGTAAAAACATAAATATACTTAATATATGAAATATACCTTTCATCACATGTATTTTTACTGTTTGCATAAGTTATTTAATATCTAGCATAGTGTTAATATTAAATGTGCAAACAAGATCTGTATGTCAACACAGTAGCATACTACTTTTTATATGTACTGTGTAAAACTACGTACTACCTGTGGCTAATAGGAGAGGAATCCTTAGTGACTATCATAAAGTAATCAATAGTATGGAGACTAGTTTTATTGCTTGTATGTTACAGTTTGCTAGAAGTACTTTATATATTTCTTGAGGTGTACAATAAAAGAGTTTTTGATTTTGTACTTTACTTTGTATGTTAGAATCATACCTACTTATAAGATCCTTCTAACTATTACCTACAAAATACTATTATGGTTAAACATTTTTTTTT
>LGAG01000165.1:378804-406411 GCA_001278395.1 Lerema accius
TAACCTAGTGTTTTGTATGTTGGTCTCTCGAGCGGGAGTTCCCGCTGACAAACCTGACAAGCGTCTCTAACTTTTCAAAAATAAAAAAATATGTATACCAACATCAAAAATGATATGCCGATTAAAGCTCGGCTTACCAGGGACTAATAAATGATAATGATATGTAATTGTTTGAAATGTTGATATAAGTAAGTATCGTTGTCCAGAGGGCCCGGCGAGGGCGAGCAAGTGCCGCTGTCGGCGGGGCGGCTGCGTGCGGTGCGCGCGCCCAGCGCCGTGCTGGCGCGGTTCCTGGCGCTGGCCGCGCCCAACACCGAGCGGAACATCGAGCTGTGCGGCATCCTCGCCGGGATACTGGCCAGTATTATACTACACCACATACTTTCCATTTTTAGGGTTTAGGTTTCCGTACTTAAAAGGTTAAAACGGGGCCCTATTACTAAGACTCCGCTATCTGTCTGTCACCAGGCTGTATCTCAGAAACCACGATAGCTAGGAAGCTAAAATATATGTAAAAAAATACTAAGGGGGGTCCCCATACAATTCTTTTTAACAAACGTGATTTCCTTTTATAGATGATGATACGGAACCCTTCGTGCGCGAGTCCGACTCACACTTGGCCGGTTTTTTAAATTTATATGTAAACTAATATTTTTACTAAATTTATATTTGTAATAGCTAACTAATAAACTTGTATAATATCTTATAGGAATGGGATCAGCTTAAGATAACGCATGTGATAGTTCCCAAACAGACGGGCACTGCTGATTCATGCAGTACCAATAATGAAGAGGAAATCTTCCACTATCAAGATCAGCATAACCTCATCACACTTGGTTGGATACATGTGAGTACAGTATGATCTTGGTACTGAGTCATATAATCTAGGTACTAGGTTAGATTCCCAGTATTAAGCACTAGGGCAGGTCAAAAAGCAGATGTGTCACCTGATGTTGAGGGATTACCGCTGGTCATGGACCTTAGCAACACCCAGAGTGTTGCAGGTCAAGGGGTAGCGATTTGCATGTAACTAGATTAAAACGTTTAGAACTGTATTGAACTTGAACTAGTTACAAAGAGTTTTATATGTTATCTAATAGCTGTTTTAAAAATCTAATATATCCATAAAATGTGGATAAGTTAGTACATAATATGTAGATAAACAAATAACAATTTAATCTATAATGGTGAGACTTAATCAATTGCTAGTTAACCAACTTAGACTTATGGATAGATATGATAGACTCAATATACGAAATGTGTACGCAACGTGTTGCAGACTCACCCGACGCAGACCGCGTTCCTGTCGTCGGTAGATCTGCACACGCAATGTTCCTACCAGCTCATGATGCCTGAAGCCATTGCCATCGTGTGCGCGCCCAAATACAACGAGTGAGTACTGTTCAGGGTGTTGATGCTTTAATATGTCTAGGACATCAATTAACTTAATATATTATGTCTAGGACATAATATACTCGTAAATATAACTGCAGTGGACTGTATAACATGACTTGTATTGTAAAGTGATAAGATTATTATGTACACGAGACAAAATATCGCTAGTAGCTGCTGCTGTAGATGGAGTGATAGCTATGGGCGGTGAGTGCGCTTGCACCGGCCACTGTTGCTAGGTCGACGCAATGTGCGAGCCAACAGATAGTATATTGTGTGCGTGCGTGTGTGCGTGCGTTTGTGCGTGTGTATGTGCGTGCTTATATGTGTGTCTCCTTAAAGTGAGCATAATATGTGCGTGCGTGTTTATGTGAGTGCGGGCGTACGTGCGTGTGTGCGTGCGTGCATGTGTCGTGTAAGTTTGTATGTATTTTTTGCTGATATTTTTTTTTTACTATTGATAACCGACGTACTACTAGACTCGGATACTTTTTGTGTCACATATCAAGATTAAACATTTATTTCAAATTAATATCTGTGATTATAGTTAAATTAATAAATTGTAATATTATTACAGTAATACATGGTTAATTTCAGAACTGGTTATTTCGCGTTGACGCCGGACTACGGCATGCAGTACATAGCCAACTGTCGACAGACCGGCTTTCATCCACACCCCAACGACCCTCCTCTGTTCTATGTATGTTTTACTGATTTTATTTTTATTAGAAATTGTTTCTTATTAGTTAAGAATACGCTATAGTTTCAGCTAGATTTATGTGAGCTAATTAGTTTCCATGGTAATGTATGGCAAAATATAGCAAAAAGCTTGAAAACAATTTTTAACTTTTCATCATTAATTTATTGAACTATCATCAAAATTAAGTATTTTCAATTCTTAGTTGGTTTGGTTTTGAAGTTTAAAAAGTTAGTATGTATCATAATTTTCTATATTCCTATAGTCTTAAATGTATACTACATTCCATTTTTGCCTCTTAATCTTTACCTGCTTTTATAAATGAATGTTAAATGTTATTTTCAGACGGCGACACACGTTCGACTGGATGATACAGCGCCAGTTGAGATGGTTGATCTCAGGAGATGAACACAGCTTCCACAATCTACAGTAATGTACATCCAAAGCTTATAACTGCATTTAATAGACACCTAGTTGTATTGTGCTGAAAAAATATGCAGCTAATTGTAATCATCAAGAAACAATGGATGTTTGTTTCAAATGTTATATTTGCAAGAACACAGCACAATAATTTTTAATATGCCACGGTTTTTATAATCAATTTTCGTTGGAATAGTAGTGGTTCCGTGGTTTTTAGATTACAAATATCACAGAGCATTTTGAACGTTATGTACTAGTAGAAAAGGTTATATTTTATTTGAATCTCTAAAATGGGAAATGAGAGAAGGAGTAGGTAAAATAAAAGCATTATGTTATTCAGTAAAATAATTTGAACATTTTCCATTAGTGCATAAAGTATATATTTATATATAACCTGAACTATTGCTAAATACCGCTATTTTGGCTGTAGGAAATTTTGTCTATTTGTTTTTCAGGAAATACTGATTCTGACAGATGAAACAGTATTTGTAGGAAAAACATGGCATTTATGTGTTTGATTATATCTTAATTATATATTATGATATAATAATCAAAATTATTATCCCGTGAATTATATTTTCTTATTTTCCTTTGTTTGGTTTGTTCTATTAAAGTAACTAAAGTTTTGTTTTGGTAGATTCACTGCAAATATTGCAATATTTGTCATTATAAAATGTACCTAAGTTTAATTCTTTATATTAATTTATCATGTTACAAATTAATAAAATTAATTATTGTTGTGTTTAATAATTTTATATGATTTGATTATATTTTTCACTGAATAACAGTCTATCACATAGTCTGGGAAGCTTGTATAGTGCATTGAATAATGATAATTTTTACAAAACGGCAGTATTTTAGCAACTTATGTTTTACGTTTTTATTGCACGAGTATGTACAGTAGGTACAGTACATGTTTAAGAATCACCTAAGTGCACAATACATACAGTCCATTTTTTTTAACTTGTCCCATACTATACAGATCTTTAAGTTATTCAAACTTTTTCAGTAATGTTTCATAATCACTTCCATATCACATAAGCTTGAATATAAAGAAAAGTTAAATTTAAAATGCTTAGAAAATGATTTTTTTCGTTTCAAAAATAAGACAAGTTAAAAAAGACGGATTATACATTCTATAGTTATTTTTCTACTAGACGAATGTCATAATCTTAGGTATTATCGTGTATGTAAGACAGTTGTCTTAATGATGAATAAGCGCATAATGTTTATATCTTTATACGTGTGATATGAGGCATAGCCCCAAGACTGAAGCTTAACATTAGAATTAGCACTTAGCAGATAATTACCTTTGATAATCTATAGTATTTAACACTAAGCTCTTAAGACCACTGCATAATAGCTAAAGCTAAATTTTTCCTTTAATTTTTTTTTGTTACCTCTTTGTCTTTGCTATTTTCATTACAAATTCTTTAGGAATCTCGACAAAATTTATTTTACAATGCTACATTAGTTTATTGGTAAACAATAGCAAGAAATAATAAAATCTTAACACATTGCCCAATTCAGTGAACTTATAATTGAATTCTTTTGTTCATTCTATTTTTATATTGTGATGATTAGGTATTGAATACGATATCTATTTATATGATTGGGTCGGAATGATGTTTGTAATAAACAATATTGATTAACGGAGTAAACAAACAGTGCAATAAAGGCGGACCTTTCTTGAGTATTCATATCCTAAAACGATAAGAATAGTGTCTAATGGTATTACCATGCTCTCGATAAGATCGACTTGTATTCGATTTTAAAAAATCGATTACTTGAGAAGTAGCAAAATGTTACCCACTGAAAAAATTGCGAGATATTTCTAAATTGATTCGATACTAATATTCAATGTTGGTATTTAAAGATTGTAATAATGATTTTATAATCCACATGTTACTATAATGTGAGATTTGTACAGTGTGATACAAAGTTATATTGTGTGTAAAAGGTTAGGTATATTTTTTACATTACATTATTGCGCACGCGTCGCTTTCTTAGTGCGATTTTAATCACTTGTGCCATTTAGTTGATGTACGTTCATAATGTTATCTAAATGTGATATTATTTCTATTAAAATGCCCGTAGCATCTAATATATTATTTTCAAGCTCTATCTGTATACTGCAACTTACTCGTATATGTAAGATTTATAGATATACCCACATATTGTTTTCAAATCATTTCATATACATCTTTATCAGTTAAGTTCTGTTAACTATTATGTTTAGCAATTATTTTGAACTGATTATTAATTTAAAGAGTAACCACTACTTTGTTTAAAAGTTGCTTAAAACACAGAGAAATGTATGTATGAAATTAGTATAAATGATGGACTAAGTGATAGATAGAGGCATTATTGATATTGCCCGGACATAAAAAATTGCCAAATAATATTCAATAATCATTACTATATCTCTTTATCACCATTAATATCATAGTAATAAACTCGTTTATTCAATAATAATTACTTGATCAGATTTGACTTAGCATTATTCGTATTGCCAGAACAATATGAATAGTGATATATTAATCACTTGGTCCATCATATATCTGTACTTGTTTATGTAATGACTACTCTGTGAGCGACCGTACGCACGTGTGAATACTAATACGGACCAATGTAAATAAAAATTAAAAATACACTGATAACTTTTATTTAATATTTTTAATTACCTTTAAATACATGATATGTCATGTTGCTAAATATTTAAAGCTTAAACAATTTTATAAATGTCAAAAGACTACAGGGATGTTATACAATAATACATCCTGTTGTAGTTATTAAAATACGAGCTTAATATAAAGTCTAGCAAAGCAATGAGGTCCTGTGCAATTACTACACTATGATTACACAACGTTCTACGACGTAACATCAAAATCAGCTAGCGGCGATATATAGCGACATAGTTATAATATATTCAACTATCTACGACTATCCGAAATCTACTTTATATTAAATTTAGCTTCCAAGATAAAAGAAGAGAAACTTAACGAATATTCTATGTAGATACTGTTTAAACTGGTACGGTTAAAATTTATGCATTATAATAACATAACCATCGTAATTATAATGTCGTGTTGGCCGCGTCATTAGCAAACATTTATCATTTTATTTTTACTTCTCCATATTGTTTAAGATAAGGCATTTTTTATAATTAATAGTATGTTAATATTACAATACTTATTGCTATGATATACGCTTATAATATTTGTACATTCTACTTTAATAAGGCACTCGGTGCAAGGCTCATGTTTTAAAATTACAATTTTTATCAAATAACTTAATAAATAAGTGCAATTCTAGCTTTACAAGTCTTTGTAATGGGTATCTTTTTTCCGTTCTTATCGGTCTCAATCTGTGCTGATTCTGATTAGTGATTGCTTAAATTCATACTACCATGGGATTATTAATGGAAAATGACAATAATTATAATATACATGTGTAGACTTCTTCTTTAATTAAATAAATAAATACTCGTATATTTGAATAAGAAGGCTAATCTACTTTTAAGCACTGTGAAGAACTACTACCTATCTGCCATTATTGGTTTTTCCCACTGTAGCATTTTACCTATCACTGTTGCATTCATAATAATTATAATTTTTTGTAGAGTTTGTGAGAGCTAAAGCGATTGCTATTATTTCTTATTTCCTAAGATTTATTGGATTAATTGATTAATGATTGACTATTATGATTTAATATTAATATTAATGGTTTAGTACTATTTAGCTCTTTTATACTAATAATAATACTTATACAATAGTATACTTAACACTTAAATTTTCAATTGCAATACGTATTATAATTTGCAAGAAGCGACACATAAAATCACTTACATTTTTCCTTTACAATAATTATCTAACTAAGTCCTTATATTATGTGTTTAATAAGGACTTTTAACATACCATAGCATTAAATATAGTAATGTTCGGTATTTTGTATACTCTATGCAAGTTTCACTTCGTTGACAGTTATTAAAATGTCGTGCATTAATTTAATATCTACCTCCATAATTTTGGGGATTTGTATTGGGTGGCAATATGTATGTCGTAGTAAAACCACATCGACCTCAAAAGAAATTCTATGTCCCTAATCCGTTATTTCGTACTTTTCAGTTACCTTGTTGAAGTTGGTTTAATTTTTTTTTATTATAATTTCATTTATTGTTATTTGTATTGCCCAGAGAGAATCCTTTGATTTCCAAATTAAACAGTCCACTACGTCATATCTACCTGCCGCCATTTTAAGCCCCAAGCTCAAAACAAACAAATTTTAATACTTGACTTTGCGAGTATTCCGAGCTCGGATTAAATGACAAAACTTCATATTCCCCAACTTTTCTTTAGAGATTGCTTCAGCTACGTTTTAATACTGTTTCATAGGATTATGTTTCTGTTAAAGAGGGTACAACATACTTACTAGGTACTCACTCTTAAAAAACAGTTTTCTAGTTTACGTCTAATTAAATAATACCTAATTATTCTGGTATTTGGTACAAAGCGAACTTATCAATAAAATTGAACTGGTCACTAGAAACTTGAACTTTATAAGCTATGCAGCGTAAATCTGTTGTAAAATGTTCTGTTCCTATAATTAAAGTTAATCGTATAATGTGCATAATTTCATTAAAATTTAACACTTGGTACAAAAAAATTATAACCAGCCTTTATCTAAACTAGTTACATAATTAATATCTTATTGTATTTTAAAACGATTTACTAAAGTGTACAATCCACAACAAAAACAGTTTCCCAAACAAAAATACCTATAATGAAAAAGCGTTTTTATAACTTAGTTGTTAGTCTCATACAAAGAGTTGCAACATTATACGAAGGATAATATTATTATAGATTATTAATAACTAGTATTGAACACTAGAGGCTGTTAGCTATTATAGCATAATATACATGGCAAGGGATACCATGGTAAGTAGCTGAATGTGGCATGTAAGGGGAGAGAGGGGTGCGGCGTCGTTAGTGTTTTTGCGCTGCACGGAGGGTAGTTCGAAGTGTATGGTTTTATTCATAACCCAGTAGTAGACGTCAGTAAGCCCCTGGTCCTTCAGTTCTGGTCCAACTATCTTTCTTATCCTATCGTTATACGAGTTCAACCAGTTTACCTGAAACGTAGAAAAGTAAAAAGATTGTTAGCTACTTTTGTGACAAATTAAATTGAATTAATGGAGTGATTGAGTGTGTAATTGAAGATACTACGGTAGTATTAGTTTGTAACTTTGTAATATAGTGATAGTAGTGAGAAGACTATTACATTTTTATTTAAGTACCTATTCATTACATCTACATCGATTACTAGAAAATATGAACAGACTTTTGACTAACATTGGAGAGTGATAAAAACTTGTAACATGAGATCTACCGCATTTGGGCGATGTATAATCAGCACTTAGAATATCTAATGTACCTACTGACTTAAATGGGCATTACCGATGTAATGTAACGAACCTTGTAAGGGCCTTTCTAGATGAATATTTGGTATACCTATCTATATTATTTATTTATATTTAGTAGTTTGACAGGGATCGTAGTCATTAAATATTCTAGGCCGTTTATCTCAATACCGAAACAATTTTATGCGATGTCTTACCTCATAATCTGTAAGCAAATTGGTGTCAATTAGTTTACGCTCGTACGGTATGAGCGTCGCCTCGACAAATTTCAGGAACCCTCCGGGTTTAGAAACCACTTCTAGAACATTTCCCAACTTTACTCCAAACTTCCCCGGCTCGGACCACGCAGGCTCTGTTATCAGAACAATAAATGAATTTGTATGATGTAATTATTAATTGAAAATTAGAAACAACAAATACTTAAAAAATAGTAGGTACCGCTAGTGATGAAATATCCTTCCCTAAACGTGTGTAAGTTTGTGTCCTGCCGATAGTCTATCACCACTGGATCTGAAAGAAAAAGGTAAAAAATCCTTAAGCGTAGAATCTAGAGTAGGTACTTACAACTGGTTCACATAGCGAGTTACAATAATGACTCCCACATTAGATTTTCTCTAACAACGCTGCATTAATTTTCAGCGCCCTCATAGCCGGTCCTGCGTCGAAATCTTATCAGTGTGATAACTTAGGGTGTTTAGTAGAATTGTAAACAACTGTGTCTGAATACCTTCTCGTCGGTTTAATGCCGCGCCGACTCCATGTCCCGTGGGTGGGGTATAATCCTGCCCCAGCGCCCAGAGCGGCGCGCGTGCTACGGGGTCGGCGTGCGCGGCGGGCAACGTGCCGGGCGCCTGCAGCGTCCCCAGCGCTGCCAGAGACCGCAACACGCTTGTATACGCGCGGCGCTCCATCCGCGACGGTGTGCCGTAGTGCAGCGTCCGTGTCACCACTGTGGTACCCTCTGAGAATCATAGTCAGTCATAATACAAGTTTGGTTAACTTAGTACTATTGACAAGTGAACATCAGTTGAAAGAATCCAAGAAGTTTTGCGTATATACCACGACCAGACCCGGAATCCCACTTTTCAGAGTCACATGTAAGATCATTTACTTACCGTCATACTGTCCTCCAGATTGAATGATCAAAGTGGAGTTAGTAAAGATACGTCTGTTGGTGGCGTTACTAGCGCGATATTCGGGCTCCGCACCGTTGGGACCGAAGGCAACGCGAGTGCGCATGGCCAGCCCGCTGTAAGCCGCCTGCGTGCCTCGCGTCAAGTCCACCTTCATAGCCACTGAGATCTCGTTCAGACCGGCCTTGCCCTGTAAAGACCGAGTTAATAAGTAACCACAGAATAAGGAATATTCAGTAGGTATAAAATTTTAAACTTGCTTAGTTATGAGGAGAGACCTGTGTTCAGTAGAACCATCTTACCATTCCTTCGATGTAACTCAAGACGGTGCACATGGCGACAGCATCTCGTAAATGCGCCTTGTGCATTCCTTTAATTTCAGCCTGGTTCTTCTGAGCCTTGAGGTAGATGATGGGCGACGGTTGGAATATCCTCTTGGGCTGCGGCACGGCGGTGGCGATGGCCGCCGATGCTCCTCGCTGGAAGGTGCCTCCCGTCGGGATTAGAACTTTATTTTCGGGTATCCGACGTAGGTCCGCATAGATAGTGGTGTATTCGTTTACTCTGAAATGAAAATGCACATTAGATGAAAGTTTTTCTGCTCTGCTACAGCAAACTCTGAATAATCATCAATCAATTAATCAAACGTGCATAGGAGCAGGAAAAATGGGAGTTATGTTAGTCTTCTAATTTACAGTCTTTAAAGGCTAGCTGTGGCAGACTATGGCCTTAAACCCCTAATGTTAAGGATATGCAATAGCGCAATCAGAGGTCGTAGGTGATCAATGATTATAATGCATAACGATGCTGAGCATAAATTAAATCACAGACCTGGTACAGTTAGTGGAAGTAGTGAAACAACTGTAAACAGCTAGAGCTTCTCGAACCGGCATCGCCAGCTTTCCGGGGGGCGCATACACTTTTACGTCTTTCATGGTGATCACAACGAAGGCTTTCAACAGGGGAGCGAAGGGAATGTCTCTTCCACGGACATTCAGTAGCCAGGCAACTTCGTCCAATGCGGTTACTATCATTGCATCGGCGCCTATTGCTTTTAACTCGTTACGAACTGCTGCCACCTTTTCTCGCCAACTAACGCCTGGAAAAGGAGGAATGATAAAAATAGAAAGAATGGAGCACGCCAACGCATTGGAACAATACTTGAAGCTGATGGAAAGATGAAAAAAATACCAGTGTATTCCATGTTGTGCAAGCTGGCAACAATCCTGGAGAACTCTGGCCGTCGTCGCGACGGGTCAAGCTCGTCGTTCCAGAGCTGGTCCAGCAGCGTGGGCACGTGCAGCAGCTGCAGTCCTTCCCGCTGCAGCACCGTGGACAGCGCCTGCCACTCGTTCGCTGACGTCAGTCGCGCGTCGCCGCCCACGCGACCGTTACGCACGGGACGTTCCTGCTGTATTACCCAATAAAACCTTTGGTTGCTAACCAACATGATTGCTTAATTCGATTCATCGTACTTACGTAGTATAGGTAATTACCTAAGTGAAATAAGTTTTGTGTAAGTATTTACCGAGATCCATTCAGCGATTGTTGGCTGGCTGAGGTCGTCACCGTCTAGCACGAGCCAGGCGCAGGAGAGCTGCGCGCGCGCACGTTGCACGTCGCTAGCCGCCACCCACAGCGCGGCGCCACCGTCGGCTAGCACTGCCGCTGTACCTGGTCCCTCCCATCCGCTGATGTACTCCAGTCGCCGTTCATCTGCGCTCGGCTCTTCACTCTATGAAATCGTTAATTGACTGAGTTTTGGAAACCCGTAGGCTCACATGACGACGTTAGGAAATACTGGTATACTTTGACGTTAAAGACAGCTATTATTTAGGAAGGCAAAGTAAAGAGGTATTAAAACGGCCTCTCTAGAAATTTACCGTTCAAAATAAATTTAAAACCATAATAACTTAATTACTTTTATTACATGACATTAGTATATTCTTGTAAAACTTACCAAATGTTCATCGCTATAAAATATCAAAAAGGCGTCCAGGAAGGCGTTAATTTGCGTGAAGCTGGTGTTCCTCATGGCGCTCCGGAGCCTCCCCAGTGGTGTGGTAGTGCTGGTAGCCTCGGGGCACACAGGTGGTGGCGCCGTTGGCAGCTCCTGAACGATGGTCATCGTGGGCGGCGCGCGAGACATCGGCGTTGGCATAATTGTTGACATGGTTGTGCTCGTAGGCGACAGCTGTGAGTTCCTAGCGCCGACTGCGACTAAACAAATAATGTACCTTTTTCAGCTACGATTGATTTGGTAATTTAAAAAAACGTGTGTAATTTAAACTTACTTAACAATTACTATAGATCTTTAGTTAACAATGAGTAGTTGTCCAGTATTGTAACTACCTCTAGTTACCTTCGCACTTGATAACAATATGTACAGAACAGAACATACCTACAATTGAAACTCATCAATAAAAGGGGCTAGCCCTTTATGATGAGTAGAGTACATACCTAGATGTATATTTTACTACCTACGCAGTGATGTGTATGAGGTTTCAATTGGGTATATTTCGCTCTTACGATCCCTAAGCTCTATCCCTCTCAGTCATACCAAGAGGACTAAAGAATGAGACAAACTATGCATTCCCTTTCTTGCGAATCCTAAAAACTTCATCAGAAGGAGAAAGCGGCTAGCGACAGTGGCGATAGATGCGCGGGAATGTACCAGGTTTGCAGAGACATACGGGAGGTAACGAAAGCAGGAGCTTTCGAAAGCTCGTGTGTGCGACAGGAAAGGGAAAAGGTCTGATACTGCTTCTCTCGCTCTAACATAGGTCGGTCTCCCTAACCATTTGATTCCACGTCCCCCGCTCGCTTTTAGCGACGGGAGCAAAGGGCGGGGAAAACGGACTAGCTTTTTTAAAAATAACTTAGAAACAAAGTACTTAATTATGACCGACGACCATGCATGACTTCGAAAATCATGTAAAACTAATATTAGGTACTCTAACAGAACCTAGATATTCAATTACCGCAAGTATGATGTCGTAAAGGCATAAATACGCCTAAAAGACATCTTATTGTTAATATTTAAGCACTCTATATTAAGCGAGCTTCCAATGATGCATCCCACAGGGGTCATTGCTCGAGAGGTACCCAAGGGATCTGGATTCTATTGGAATGACGTCAACAATTAACAGGATAACAGAATGATGTAGAAGGTTTGATCCCAACCTTTCCCTTTCAGTATGTAATCGGACTTTTATCGAGTATGGCAAAGAATTGGTACCTATACTACTAGTTGGAGTAAAAGGTTGAGTGAAAATACTAAGCATAACTAATTAGTCTATTATGTAATTACTTATTATTAATTATGTAATATACTTTAAAAATACAGGGAAGGGTATAAAATTAAACTAAATGCTGCTAATCGAAGACAAGTTTATTTGTAAATGAAATAAAAGACTAGCTAAATTGCAATACATATAAAAATTTTTAACTTCAAGGCATAAAGTCGCTGATAATGAATGATATCTTACCTACTATACATGTAAGTAAAAATTAAAATATAAATGAAAAACAATATTAAATAACATTCAACACTCTTTCAAGGTCATGGACATAAAAAGAAAACTTCAAGAACACGAGTCCTTAATCTCGTTTCTCAAGCAACAAAAAGTAAGTTCCAGCTATCCCTTAGGACCGGAGCTTATTCCCAAAGGGACGAAATATCCTGCGAATCACCAGGGCAGCAAATAATTATAGGAGGTTGAACATAACGTCATCGTCCTGCGAAAGGACGAGGTTCTCAAGGGTAAGGCAACGAACGCAGATATGACGCGTGACGTGTTGTAACGGCCATTCACTCCGATGCATACAGAGTGCAATGTGCGTCCAACTCGCGCCCGCTACGCTTCGATGCATTTGCTCGCTAGTCGCTACTCGTAGGCTCGTACTAGGTTTGTTAGTTTACTACTCTGTCTACACCAAGATAATGACTTATAATTATTATTTATACGTATCTAAGTACGAATAGATATTAGAGAAAACAAGTGGCAGTACCCCTTTTTAAAGAATTTTATAAATTGATATTGTTAAATACTTTCCATTCCTTTTTATCATAAATCAGTTTAATTAATACTAACTGCTACGTAAAAACTGTTTCGTAACTTTTTTTACAAAAAGTGCGTGTGCGTGAAAACAATGCGATGCCCCCTTTTAATACCAGGGATTTATAGGTCGAGAGGAGATGAAAGCTCCTGACAGTGGAGGGTACAATATTGCGTGACTTGCATACAATGGGTCGTTGTGCCGTCGCGGTCACATCACACAACGGCGAGGACCAATGAGAACAGTGGTCAATGGGAGGCGGGAATTTATTGACCCTTTTTGCTGCATTTTTTTCTGTATATTATCTTTGGTCTCGAGAGATAATATAGTAATAGCCATAAAGTGGGCAGGTTACTTCTAAAGTCTGTAGTTTGATTTAGTTTATTTGGTAAGAACTGACAAAACATTAAAGTTTACAAACACTCATACCACGCTAGCATTCGCTGTGGGAGGTAGCATTGTCAAAACAAATATCATCCACGCCACGATCCGAGAATAAACTACTAACTAGGCCACGAGGTCATCAAAGAGTCAATTAAAATAATTAATGTAATTGTCGTACAAACAAAACACGTACCTAATAACGCTGCAAAAAACGGTCTATACCTACCTACCTGGCAATTTTGTTAAAACAATTTTTTTTTAAATAAACTTTTATAAAATATTTTAAAAGTACCTAAGTCTAAAAAAAGTAGAAGGAAATCTATTGTCTTTTAACGTAGTAGAAGTAGGTTTTATAACCTACTTATGAATCTTATGATATTGCAGCTAGCAATAATTATTAGTCTTTACAAACGAAACAATAGACCTGTAGTTACGAATTCTGCATATCGCATGATGTTTTTTCAGATATTTTTTAAAAATAGCGAAACTCGTATCTACTAGATTACGATTGTGTAGGTACGAATAATTTTTTAATCACATCGAACATATTTTTTATTTTTTTTTTAATTTACATTAAATCAATTATTTCTTCAATAAGTTACAATCAATTATTATTTCTTAATATTTCATAAGTTTCTCAGATTAGATAAATGTCAAGTGAAATGTATAATTTTTATTTAAGTCTTCTCTCTGTTTGCCTACTTTCAAAAGATTTCTAACCAATATTTGTTGTACTAGGAGCACTGAATGTGTAGCAGGTGTATGAAGCCTGAAACGAAGTATTAGGTGACTATTGCATAGAAGAAGGTTTACTTACAGATTGACCGTTTTAATCAAACGCAATTTGCCGAATAATATTAGACTCTATGATAAGTGTGATAAAATTTAAATTAATATTAGCTTATAATTGGGGATGTTTTTTTATACGTAACTGGTCTTTACTTATTTAAAATGCTTTGGGTTGAATTATGGAAATTCATAAAAAGTACATAATAAACGCAAAACCATAGGAAATTGAAAAACAAATGTAATTTTAGATTATAGATAGATAGAATTAATCTTTTTTATAATAATTTGAAGTTTAATGTTTTTATTTAAAATTTCTACAATAACAGCAATCCACGGTTTTTACGCCTTTGCTTTAAGGTTCAAAGTCGGATGTTTCCTGCACAGTTAAATGTTGCAAGCTTCATGCCGATATGCCGATCAGAAATAACTACAGCTACCTACAGTATTTGTGCTCGATTCATTCATTCGCTTGTGTTAACTGTGTAAGACGGAGATGGTTGTACAGAACTGTGTCCGATATAACTTGGTCTCAACATCCCTTTAGTGTCTCCGTCGCACATTGCAATCGATCGATTAGGAGTGAAAAGGAATGCGAAGGTGTGGTAGGTCTAGTAATTCTGGTCGTTATTGCCGGCATGGTAGAGTGCATCTCTCGCCGCGGCTGTGCTCCTGGTGCATTGGTCGTTGTTGACGCATGTCACTGCGTCATTGGGGCGTGTGCGGTGGAGTTTGTTCAGCTGTTCAGAGTTTTCATATTCATTCAAACAGAGGCGCATTTTCAAGTGTGTACTTACGTGTATGACGTTATCGTCGCGTTAATCGAGTAAAGAACCTTGAAATAAAACAATGTCAAATAAAACCAGCAAAACCAGTCTCATTTAACAGGAAAAATATGCCTACCTAAGTACTAATAACAATTTATCATTCGAATACAACACATTAAAGAGTACAATAGATACTGTCTAAAATGTAAAAAAATACAAAATGTTTGTAATACGGTGTATTGTGAGGGTTGGTTGAGACAAACTCTCACCACACATCGTCAATTCGTCACTAACAAACCTTTCATAACGAAAACTTACAAAATTGCATTTTTTCTCATAGTGTTTGTGTGCGCCTTATTAGTAATTAACTACTTATTAATAATAATATTTTCAATTGTTTCAATGAATCTCGAAAACTTAATTAAACTGTCAAAGTCCGCCAACCGACCTTACAAATCATCCGTACACTCCATGTGTGTGGCCACGACGAGCTTGAAAGGGTTGAGCATGTGGGCTATATGTACCAGGAGAACATGAGTAACAGGAACCTCGTCGACACATATGCAATGTTATCCCCTCGCACTGGGTTAGGGGTGTCCCGATGTATGCGTGTACCGCGTACGTTACGATTACGAGTGATGTGTGCGTTATTTCCGTCTCGTATCCATAATGCTCGCGAGCTTTGGGGAGAACCTCCCTTTCCTTTTATATTATTAGATTTCATATTGTTTCAGCGTATACTTAAATAAATCCAGGCTTAATATAATTTCAGTAAAAAATAAACTTGTGTTTTTTAAAATAGCATAAATTCGATATCTAAACTATTTGCAACTCATTACTTTATTAATAGAAGCTTTATCTCAGGTTTGCTTCTAATTTTAAACTCAATAAAACAATATTTCATTGAGCAGCATTAATGTAAGATGTTTAAATAATGCATACTACATAATTCGAAAACGAAAAAAAGTCTTACTTATTTCTTCATGTGATACCTACGTACGAAAGAATGAAAAAAAAAATAGATTAGTCTACTAAAATGTCATAAAACAAAAGATATTATTCTTTAATTTTAATGTATGTAAATCTCTGAAGATATTAAGTAAAGAAAATTCGTAAGAGTTCAAATTATCAGTCTCTAATACCTACTGAATCAGTTAATTGTGGTGTAATAACAGCTTAAATTAATGTGTGCGTGTATTTGTTTTACAATCTATAAGACAATTCATAACACTAAAACCTGAAAAACTATTCTCAGAAATTAAAATATTCCTAGTGACTACCGAATATATTTTGTATTTTACATTTGAAATTAACATTCTATATATTATAAGCAAATGACTCTTTTTTCATAATATTAGATTTTTTTTGACAAAAATCTTCAAAACCATTTGACATCATACACAAAATAGATTTGAAGTGGTGACGATGAACATTTTGTTATACTCCTGAATTATTAAAGTTATCGACAACATTCCTTTCTCATCTTTTCAGGTTCATGGTAGCCTGGTTGTCGAGATTCAGTTGAGGCCATCTTTGTCGGAATTCCGCCCGCCACTCTTCTAGAGAGCGATTTTTATTTTTTATTTTTGTAGACAAATATATGCTTTTAAGTTATGTAACAACTAGACGATGCCCGCGGCTCCGCCCGCGGAAAAGTCGATAAACAAAATATTGATTTTATCCCAAGGGAACCTATAATCGGGATAAAATGTATCCTATGTCCTATTCCTGGATGCAACCTATCTGTGTACCAAGTTTCAACTTAATCCGTTCAGCGGTTAGACCGTGAAGGAGGGACAAACATCCAAACATCCAAACATCCAAACATCCAAATATCCAAACATCCAAACATCCAAACATCATTACAAACTTTCACATTTATAATATTAGTAGGATTATTATTTTAAACTTAGGTACGCAGTTATTTTGGCTATGGATGCTTGCATAACTTCCATTGCTTGATAAAAGATTTATGGAAGAGAAATACTTGACACTTGCCGTAGCTGAAGAATTTTCAGTTTCTTGGTACGGTTACTAAAATTAGCTTATTTATATATTATGTAACTAATTTGATGTACTCAAGTAGCCGAACATGTTAGTCATTTCGTACATAACTTTAATCTTGACTTTCAGGCATCTTTCCTTGTCTTTTACCAAGCCCTTGCTCGCCACGAAGTTTCTTTTTCTGCACTTTTTGTCGAAGCCCTTTCTCAGAGACCTTTTACATGTTTCTGTTTTCCTGGTATACAAAGTCATTGGGAGTGACATGCCCATTATTTTGTGAATAAAAAAACTGCTGCTCATCATTTTTCACCTGTAGTTTGAGCCTTCCCTTCATCAGCTGTTCAATAATTAATTTCTTACTAATTAAGTAAAGGATCTTTGCTGCATTGTTTTAGTTATACGACCCTTATTTTAATTATTGTTTTATAAAATATAATGTCTTATCCGTAAAACCGAAGAAAGAACTTTTTTGTACAAACGTAGTCTAATGCAGATCATGCAAATTAGGGATTTTTTGTCCAATAAAGTGTTTATCCAATTATTTAATAAGAAGAAGCCCTTTCAAATTATTTATAATAAAACACAATTCACTAGGAGAACAGATTGTCCGAGGAGATTATAAAGGGCCAAGAAGGGCTTGATGGAGTCCAAGGTTCGTACGCAATGGGCGGAGTTTCTTCAACCAATCGGCAGAGAGAACGTTACGCAAGAAAGATTACGCACTCGCGTCTCTGGCCCTATCTCAGTCGTCTGAGAACTTGAGTTCAGTAACATCTATTTATATTTATTTTAATCATATGTACGCTGTGTTTATTATAATTTTATTATTTTGATGAAATTAATTTCTGATATAGTTAGGTAGGTATTCATTATTTCTCTGCAAAATTGAAGTAATACTGGTCGATGTAAAAATTCTAGAAGAGGAAGTTAAAATAGCCGCTAGTTAGAAATTATTATGATGTATTTCTATTAATGTGTTCTGTAACCATTATCGTAAAGGTTAAGATACGTTGAAAACCCGTGCACGTGCTACGCAGAGGCGCGATTCGGCAACGTGCATACGCCGCCGATCCACAGGCTCCTAGATATTGACACAGAACGTCATAAATAATAGATTGACTGCCCTTTATAAATTAACTTCTTACTTAGTATCGACCTTAAAGAAACTATATGTATTTTTAATATCAATTTATTATAGTTGCTACTGTTTATTACCTAGGTAAATATTAATAGGTATCGATTTAAGTAAGATTGAAAGAACAAGACTCGTTTATTACAATTTAAGCTGTAATTTACAACCAACACGATCGGGATTAATAATAAATAATATGATAAATATACCAACAATAAAAGTAGAATTTCCAACCCTATTGTCATAGACTTTTTTATATAATCTGCTTGTATAGCCCATCACATATCGATATTGAGCCCCTCCTTGGCAGCAATCGAATGTATCGGCGATTGCCGATAATGTCGAACCGTTCGGAAAGTACTAAGGCTACATAACTCCAAAGCGGCTATGGTGACCAGAAATCGATTCCCCATAATACGAATTCGAAGTTATAGAGATTGCTATATTGGTTCCGAGACAGGTGAATGAATATGCCGAAGATTCGTTTGTGGGCGGTGCCCATAACTGAATCGCGTCTGCGCCCTGCTAGCTCGACCACGTTGTATGTATGTGGTAGAAAGTGTACAGTGAATTTAGTTACCATAAATGATAATTTAGTGATAGGTACTGATAATTCTATAGAAAAAAATCAATTGCTTAGTGTGTAGGTAAATGTGCAGTAAAAATTTTAAAATAAAAAAAACGTAATAATTTTTTTCTTATTACTAATTTTATTTCAAATTACGATTAGCAGGTATTATTACTAATACTGCCACCGGTTTGCAGATCAAATAACAATTGCTTACGTTATACGACAATAAAGTTCCAATGTAAACGAACGAATACGTTGTCAACGCACACGACAGCAGATGAGGAAAGGAGGTGAAAATTAGCCATAATGATATGCGTAATTAGATCGAAGATGTATTAGGATCTCATACTTGGCAAGGGGACGCATACAAAAAAGGAATTATGTTCGAGCGAAGCGACGCCGCGGCTCACTGCCATACTGTTCCTTTCCTGAAAGCTCACAATCTGTGCGAACCAGGATAACATGAAATCGGGAGCGTCAAGGGACTTTTGGTCCTTTCGTATGAATGACTGAGAAATGAGATATTGCTCTCTCTTTCAGTGGAAGTACGGTGGAAGGAAAATAATATGTGCGTACGTGTGTGGAATTGTACCTACATTAATGTCTATTATCTCTTTGTGTTCTTTACCTTACACTGTAGAATATAATGGACTAGGATTCAATAGTAATGCTGAGCTACTAATACAACGAAGTGGTCATTATCTTGCAATTATACTTTTTTTTATAATAACGTTGTTACCTTGAATTCGTATTTTCCGTAAGATTAATTTTATTATGCTTTTTCCGTATAACCGTAAGTCTACATTTGTAGAGTAGGTACCTACATAAAATTTGTGTCATAATTTTGCTTATTGGATGGCCAATCAATATTTGACACAAGTTTTACTTTAATAATAATTTATAATACGGTCTACTCTCGTAATTGCAACTAAGAGTCAAATATGAAATCCTTTTCGTATCTTGTACAAAGTAGGTAGTTTTATCAAGTGCAAATGAAGAAACGAATTGTCATTGAAGACTTTAAATTACATTTTAAGAATACACATAAAAATCCTGAATAATATATAAGTATTATCAATAATATCTAGGGACGATTTAAGATTCTGTAGTAGGTACCTACCTAAATTTGAGAATTTTGAAGAGGTAGTCGTTAGAGCTGCAAATTCTATTACATCGTCACCCAGTCAGCTGCAAATATGTTACCGTTATGTTGTCATAAAACAGGGGTTTGCAACCAGCGACTTTTGGCTTCTAGGCTGCAGTTTTCCGCAAAGCGCTGTACAATCAAACATTCAAAGAACCTGGTAAAAAGCTCAGCAATTACCTAAACCAACTTTGCCGCAATACACGAGCACCATTAAAAAAACTTGAGCGGTAGGACGGTTGTTTAAACCGAGTGGTCAGTAACAAGGTCCGTAAGAGCGATGGGTGTTATAGTGGTTGCCAAGTGGGCCGAGCGGAGAGCAAGCAGCGGCGGCCATGGTACCAGGCGCACAGTTCCTCGAAGAGTTATCCCGAAGTGTTGCAAGTGCAACAGTTGCATACCCGGTCATTGCACTCTGCATTGCTTGCAGTTGCAGTTTGCTGCTTGACTTGCAGGAGGATGGATGTTTGAAACGATTGGATTTTGTTCGGTAAGGTAAGTCGTCAGATGAATGGAAATTTAAATTAATATCTTAATAGTGTTAAAGTTTTTGTTGAAGAATGATGTAATTTAAAATGTAGGTAGGTAAATATTTAAACAATGGATATCTGTTGGTTTTAAATTTAATAACAGCAAGGCGCTAATATTAATACATAATTTATGATTCTGAAATAATTTACCTGTGAATATACACACCTCAATTGATATTTTAGATTAAATTGTGGACAATAAAAGAGAGTTTTAATAAGTATGAAAATGTTTTTAATCATTTAGTGATAAAGACTTAATGATGGTCTTTACGTTGTAGCAGAGATATTAATATTAGCATAAATGATGGGGTTTATGAGTTGTGAGACACCCTCAGGCACTCCTATGAACTTACCAACGTGTATTTTTACTGTTATAGTATGATTATAAATGGTAATAACAACAATACCCATTGCTTTGATAAAACATGATTGATAATATTTAGTTTATTATTTAATTATATAACCAAACTGCGTTACGTACTTATAGTGATTTTACCACAGAGCAATGAATGTATCTGTGTGGATTTTACAATAGGAATTTTGGCTTAAAAATATATAGAAAGGTATCTAATTACTTCTGTCATCGAATTAAAATAATTTAACTGTTACTTGTCTTATAAAAAATAGCTTTTAATGCTATGCGATAAGATTGTTACAATGAGAATAAAATTAAATAATACCTAATACATAGAAATTAAACTAAACAATAAATGTATCTGTAGATTTCACAATAAAGTAGAATTAACCCTCTTTTAAGCCCACACTTTGCGGAATGTTGCCCTACAATGACGTCAATCTTTAACCGAGCAATTACCTGTATCGGGATGACCGATTTTATTGGCCTTTCGCTGGCCACGCTAAATAAAGACAATGGAGGCCATTAATCACGGGGCTCACGCAAGTCACTGAGCTTTCAGGAATCAGGACGGAGTGAGGTCACGAGCCCCAACCCCTCACCTGTCACTCATTCCTGGATCCTGAAGTACATAGACTATCGGATTTTGTTTAATTCATCTGATTTGCTTCATAGCTACAAAGTTTTCTTAGAGGCAAGTATGTTTGTACGAAAAATACATTTTATTAGACGTATTATAAGTAATAAGATTAGAATATTATAATTCCTATTGCTGCAAAATGGGATGGGAGTGAAACCGTATTGATAAAATGAGTAAAACTGTTTATCTCAATAAACGTTAAAATTATGACTCACGCCATAATCATGTTTTGACTGTGTATTATCATTAATTTAAAGAAGTGAAGCAAGGCCACTAGTAAATACGAATGTAATAAAAGCTTATAGTTTTTAAACTATTCAAATCATTATAAGCATCGTAAATCTTTACGACACATAATCATGCAGGAATGATCATTGCAGTTTTTAATTAATGTAATGTACCTACACTTATGACGAAAAATAATGAACATAAAATCTAGATTTTACAAGACTAATGAAAATCACGACAAAATGAACTTAGTACGCGACAAAGAGGTCAGTGGGGCGTCACCGAGCGAAATGGGTTTTGGAGGGCGCGGCAGCGAGGCCTTTACAAAAGCGACTCTTTGCCTGCCATGGCACCCTGGTAGGAATTTATTTTTATGGACTACGGATAAATGTCAGGGGAGTGCCGGGCGCCGCCTCCACACGTACCTCGGCTATAGCTTTCCCGCTTTACGGTCTTGAAAGCACTGCTAATAAAAATATTGCACTTTTCCTCAGACCTCATTTCTCTAACAGCTGCTAACTTGCGGGCTAGGTCGAACATATCAGTTTATAGAATAATAGAGCTTAGGTACCTACTTACTTGCTTTACCAATGCATATTTTTACCTGCCTTCTATATTTTTTACTCTTAATTTGATCAGAAATAATCGCGAGTCAGTCGATGTAGATATCTGTATACAGAAATTTGAAGTAGAGTTAAACGTATATTTGTTACCTACAATCGCTTCCCCGTTAATAAAGTCAAGGCGTCACCGACACGTCCCTACTGTGCAACTATTTAGTAGGTATTTACATTTATTCTGCTACTAAATAGTTATTCACATTAGAGAGCTTATTACAGATCAAATGCTAGAGAGAACGTAGCGCAATGGCATCGAAGCGCCTTTCCTTGGGTTTTGGATTCGATTCCCAACGAGAATTAAATTATTATGTAACTTATGTAAATGACCTTAACAGCCATTATGTAACAAGTATGAAAGATATGTGTATATTGTTTTTTTAATTTAAACAGTCGATGAAGAATCAATATCAGAATTATATAATAGCACATTATTATGGTGACTAACTAACGTCAGCATCGTTTTAGGATCGAGTCTAAATCAGACACAATGTAATTATCTTGTTTATGCTAAATTTCTGACAGTCATCAAATTCGTGATCGTTTTATTCGCGGGCAGTTATTTATCGGAAATGACCTAAAAGCTATCTGATCGTAACGGATACTTCTTTCACCTCTACTCATTAGATTAAACCCAGGTTACTTTTAGATAAAATATCACTATTATTTAAGATTAATTATGCAAGTTTAATGTTGTAAATCTTTTAAGAATAAACCAATTATGGACATGTGCTGTCAAAATTTTTATATTAAACGGCGCGGCGCGGCGGCGTTGGCGCGTGTTCCAATTGTATAAAACATATGTGAAACGAAAATGATCCAGTAGGTACAACTAATTAGGAAAACTAATTTTAGACATTTTTTATGTAATTAAAATAGCAACGAGTATATCCTGACAAACCTGCAATAGGACTATAGGAAAACTTTTGCATATTTTTTTTGCACGCATTTTATTGATCTAATAACAATCAATTACAGGTTAATGATATACCTATCATGCCATAATGGCATAATTTTCAACATAATTTAGCGCACATTACCGAGGATTACGTAATAAAATACGTAATGTTCAATGTTTTGTCCAGTGCGTATAAGATTTTTATTACTGAAATTATATAATTTAATGTACCTAATAAATATCTATTATTCATCTGTTAGTCGACGAAATTTTGCAATGCTACGTTTCGTTCCGCGAAGTCTTCAGATGTGTTTTAGTCTCTACCAATAATTAATAAAGATCTCTCATCAATAATTTTGTTACTTATTTTATTGCAAATAGCCAAACGTATTATAGTTAAAAAAATTATACATTTTCATAAAATTAGCTTTAGGTAGATAAAAAAAAGTTCAAATTACACTGCGTCATACAATAAGAGAAGCCACAAACTCTATTCGCAAGCGAAAATATTACAAAATAGACATTAGGAACCTACCTGCTTTAAATTAGATATAGCAAATTACTTGTTACTAAGAAACTAACCAAAGCGGCATCTTTACCTACAAGACAATCGTCAAAGGGTGTCTTACTTTAAGTAATGGTAATATCTACATTATTTCTACTTGAATATATTTTTTAAACTTACCTGTGATGGCACTGGTTGTGGACAACATCATGATGATTATACCAATCATGGTCGCCGTTAAACTTTCTTCACACTCAGAAGGTAGGTGCCACAAATACTAACTAATCAATTTTCGCACATATCTATAAAATAACTGAATAAAAAATTACATTCTTTACTAATATAATATCTGTATCTAATACAAAATTAATAAAAGTAAAATTTATTGGAGTTGAAAAAAAATGGTGTTAATCTTTGAAAGAGTTGTGAAAGAGGTGCAAGCGCGGCGTTGTCGCTCGTTCGTCACTTTATCAGTGAGACCGCGGCGGTTGTGGGACCACCGCGCCACCGCGTCAACCCTACCATCCACCACCCTCGCCAGAATGGGGACAGGGCGCGTCCCGAACCCATAAAGAAAACCATCTTCGCTTCGCTAATTGAAACAATATTTGATTTTCGCGCGTAACAAGCGTCATCCGTCATCTGTTCAGTCTTTATTAAAGACGACTATGAATCTACTGGAAGTCTTCATTGTAAACTTTAATGATAGGTGCATTTAATTTTTCAGTATTCGATTTTGAAATATAATCGAGAGAATTTTGTTAAACTTTGTTTCAGTTTGATTTTGTTTAAGTACCTACTGGTATTAACCAGGACTAGCAGATAATGATAACCTCCCAACTTGTTTCTAAAGTTTTAAAAGGTTTCATGCTTAGGTACAGTTAACTACTACTTATATAGGTTTTTTTGGCCGTTTTGGAGGAGACGAAAATACTGAAGTACAAGACGGAAAATTAGTGTCGCAAGACCGCCCGCTCTTTGATGCCCACACACGGCGCAAAAATTACCAAAAACCACATTTAGTTTTCAGGGGCTCAGTTATAGAAGCTCGTATCAGGCACGTAAAAGGCTAGTTAGCGACACTTCTTCGCGAAAAGATTATTTGCCAACAATTATAATTTTTTTTTAAAACTCCGTACGTAGGTAAGTACATAGTTTCTCCATTTTGCTAATGTAGATACTACCTAATAGGTATAGGTAGTAGGTAGTACCTATACTTTACTAAGGCTAATTTCTTAGTTTTTCTACATAGCTGATAAATATACCCGAAATTCTCCTGAAAACATGCTAAAGAAATAACTGGTGATGACCAACGCCATAGCTTTTACTCCCCAATAAAATCCCAAGGCCGGGATCCCCCTAATTGGCCTGTAAATGTTAGCGCGAGACAATCACGTCGTGGCATTTGGCTGCGGCCTTCGTTACCGCCGGCCCCTTTATGGCCCTTACGATACGATTCCACCTATTTAGGCCCCAAAGCGTTCCTAAACGAAGAATTATGTGTCTGCCTACATTTCACAAGAATTTCGATTCTATTTATAGAGCAACGAAATTTTCAATATTTTATTGTCATGCAGAAATCTGTGGCCACAAAAATAATGGAAGACAATGAGACAAAATAGGCTGCACAGACTCTCTTTGTGAATTATCTTATTACCCTTCATCATTGTTCGTAGTTACCTTTACTTACCTATACCAATGATAAGTGAACTCGTTAATTTGTAGGAAATAAAATTGTAAAGATGACCATGTTATGTAAGCCTTTTAAATGTTAGCGCCATAATAAGACAGCTTTTATCATCATGAAATTATTTCCATTAGAATTTGGCTTTGGTAAGTAAATATACGTATCACTCCATCAGCCTCTTTATTACAAAAATGAACTGTATAAACCCCTGTCTGTACATACTCGTACCTACCTATTGCAGATAATCATCTATTTTTGTTACCTCTTAACTATGCATCGCTCGTATTAATGTATTTTGCATGTTAGGTTTACAGAAAATCGGGAATAATTGTCCCTTTAAGTATTGGTGGTATTTTAACGACCTAACATATTCGATATTAAGTACGCTGGATTAATTACCTCATATTATTTTGTAGTAGGTGTCTAATACATTATAGCACAATATTTTAAATATTACTGTGGGCTTTAAATTAACTCGGGAACTGGTAGGATAGTAATAAAAAATATATAAAAGGATTTTTTTTTTGAAAATTTGTTTATTATTAACCGAAAAATTTACATTATCGTATTATAAATTTATAATTGTTAAAATTCCTACAACTTCATACATAAATACACAATATAACAGGCATATCAGACATTTAGGCCCGATCTTGATAGATATTAATAATATTGTCAACTACATGAAACGTTAAGGTCACACACACACTTGTGATATTTTCTTCATAATGTGTGTTTGCTTGTTTAGTACAATATTATTAATGACCATTATAGGATCGGGCGCATCTCTTCAAGTTTACTACATAATGATTTCCCACAGCAATAGTTACTATATAATTGGCCACATAATAATAAATCATATTTGTCTACATTTCTTTACTCGTCATAACATTGATGAATTTAATAAAAAAGTTTCTAATACTTATCTAGTGTGAGTTTAAAATGTATAACTATTTGTCTTTAGAGTAATTAATAAATCATTAAATTAATAATAAGTAGTGTTATAATTTGTTAATAAAGTCCATTATTTTAGCAATCTGTGAGGAACTGTAGGCTAGACGAATAAAATAATACATAATTATTACCTACATTATAATGTTTTAAAACTCAGGGGTCTATTAAATTCAGTTGTATAGTTATAAAACAAACTACATAATATTTCTTGATCGAAGATACATTTACATGAACTTAAATATTCCATGAACTTTACATTCTATTGATATTTATTGAAAAAGAAATTAATTTTACAATTAATTAAGTCGTGTTAAACACTCGTGGTATAATTACATTCACGAAGTTTGTTAATGAAGAGTGATAGATACAGAAATATATTACAACAGTATAAAGGTGAAAAATAAGATCACAAACTAATATCAAATAATTACATAAACAACGGACACACATCTCTAAAGGTGGAATTCCACAACACGCGAAAAACGACATACTTTTACGACAGACAGCATGCATGTAACTCGGAATTGTGTAATCAACGTCCACGCCGAGGATCGTTTATCGCGTTCTACGGAACGCAACCTTAAATCTAAAATAACAATAACTACTCGCGTACATCTAACTACCGAAGTCTACACTAATATATACACAATGTACAGATATTAAAATACTAATCTACCATCTCGGAGTACTAACCGAAACATCTCCCGTGACTCGAATGAGATAATTTGGTGTTTTTGATAAGATATTTTATTTATTTACGCAATCTATATTGACGATCACATAAAATAATTTAGTTGAGAAGACGAGGTCAATGACTTATTATGTATGCTTCAATAACAGGTGCAGTAAATTATGTAAAAGAAACGAACATAAAAAAAAACATTTAATTTTATCGCATTATCTGACACCGTACACATACTTTTAAATCTCTATTTTTTTACGTTACATCGACATTAAAATCGACTTTAAGATTTTTCAATGTAGTTTATGATAAAAACAAATTATTAATTTCTTTCAGATTACTATAAACCTAAAATAAAAAATTATTACACCGGTTTACATCGAATGTATTATTTTAAGACCATATTTCACATAATATATTTTTTTTTTCTATTACAAAATAAGCAAGTTTTGTAATATTCGCAAAGCTGCCGTATCATTGTACTGTACATAGATACATAGTATAGCTCGCGCAATTAAAGAAGGGAAAGTTGGGCGTTCCCGTAGGTATTGTTGTCTCTTTTTAACACTATTCTTGGACTCTTCAGTAGGGTGAGCAAAAAAA
>LGAG01000165.1:410325-426936 GCA_001278395.1 Lerema accius
TGTCATTCATTCAACTCATTAGTCGTCTAATGGTTATAATGTCGTTGAGAACACGTAATCATGGTACTATATACAAGGCAGTGTGTACAGTCACAGTCATCGTAGGTCCGTCATGAGATCTCAGTCTTGTAGCAGAGTGCATGTTATTAATCCATTGACTATATTGTGAACACAGACCAAAAAATATATAGACGCAGTCATCAAAACAAAAAAGCGTGGTAGGGATAAACATAACGTTAATAACAAATGATAACGTTTCCCGGTACATTGCTCGGCAGACCGTGCTCGATGACATACGTCAGATAATAAAAAAAAGAAAAAATTGACCTCACTTTTTGTTCTGAACACTGAGTCTATTGTATTTCTTTGGTCTAAGATTGTGAATTTACAAAGTAAATGTCATACTATGTAATCATTTGCTATAATAACGAGAAAATGGTAACGTTCCACTGATAATTGCATTTGTTATACAGCCGATTGAAATATTATACTCTCAGTAATAACACAATGAGGGAAAAATGTTTGAACCAGGCATTACTGAATTCGCTCAATTATGGCAGTATACAGGGTTAATTTTAATTAGCGCATCACCTTTTGCAAGCAGCTTCTCCACGTCAATCCCAACGACATTTATTCTACGACTTTTTGAAATTAATACATTTTAAAAATTAAGTTTTCCCATACAAAATTAATGTGTTGCTTCTGAACTAGCATTACTCTGCGCATAGGTATGCCACGCGCCTTGCGTTGGCGGCAGTTGTCATTTTAGGCACTTCTTACAAAATACAGAGTTTTAAATAACAGAGGGAGCAAAATTTATTGGTTTTTTGTTATTTTTGGTTATTTATCGAGCTATGTAAAAAGTAGTAGAACAAATGTCGTTGAGATTGATGTGGAGAAGCTGCCTGCAAAAGGTAATGCGCTAATTAAAATTTACCCTGTATATTGCATCTATAAAATGAATATAATGTAATATTATCATTTCAAAGGAATGCGTTATCAAATGACCATGACAAATAAAAAGAGTTTTAAAATAAATTTTATGATTGAACAAAATGTTGGATTTTGCAAAAATTAGAATTAGATCAACAAATGCAAGACATTAAAGAAACTATTGCCGGTCGCCATTACTACTTTAGATGTATCCTGCGCCGGCGCATGTTCGTTTACGAATATTTATTCGAACATAACTACTGTCGCATGTCGTGACAATTCCGGTCAATAAAACTTCCGGAATTGGGTTTTTGTTTTTTGCGATAAATGGAAGAATTTTTGTGATAAATTGAAATTTTAATTGAATAAGTTTTTCGCATTCAATATCAATAAGTAATAATAAAGTTTTAAAATACATAAAAAATCTTTTTTGAATTTAAATTCCTAATTACATCATTATAAATACATTTAGACCGAACAAAGCCGTTAAAAACCAATAATGTCAAACGTCATTTTTATTAATTTGACAGTTAATTTAAGTAATTCACAGACCATATTAAAGAACTAGACAAATGTTGTTATACGTTGACATAAAATATGGCACGTCTAGTATTACCGTTGTCACGTTAAAAATGGAGTTCAAATATGTCGCATTTTAATTATTTAATGACATCATTTTATTGAAATTAAACGTTTATAGGACATGTTTTGTTGGACCAAGTTTCAATAACTGTCATAAGGAACAAGAAATCTGACTATTATCGACAGATTTAATAACAATCTGATTTCCCAAACGATTTATCGTTCGATACAATTTCTCATTATCGATAGTCCAATCGTTAAGATCATCAACAATCGATAATATCTCGATTTACATTGAAAACTTGAACCTCAACGAAAAATCTGCTACAAAATAGCATTTTGTTTGACAACAATTAGCAACACAAGTTCGTCATTGTTTTATAATGATTGTTTATAGATTATTCTCTTCGTTGGGCGCTGGGAGGGCGGCGTACTTGTTGGACTCCCTGTACAGTGGATTCTTACTGCGGATGGGGAAGGGATGCGCCTCTGTATTGAACACCCACTCGTCTAGAGATATCAACGAGTCCTCAGAGAACAGCAGGTATAGATACTGAAATAACAATGGCATGTTATTATTGTGATGTAGACACATTAAACGACATTTTGTTTATCGTTGTACTCAAAAATTTATTACTTTGCTCAGTAACCTTGATTAATGTTTGGCTTAACAGACATTACACAGGTTTTTCTGTAGCTGTGTATACTTGAATAAGTGCGTAAACGTACATGTGTGCGTGTGCGTATACATGCGTACACGTGCATAGGTATCTTTTTCTCGTTTTTTCACACGCTATCTCTGTCTGTCATTCTCTGTGTGTGTGTGTGTGTGTTTGTGTGTCTGTGTGTGTGTTTGTGGGCGGTACCTTGAGTGTCTCGGCGAGGAAGTAGCTCTGCTGCACGTCGTCTCCCTGCGGGTTGGCGTGGTACACGTTCACGATGCCAGTGTAGCCGCCCTCCACGCGGCAGTGCTTCTCTATCGCCTAGGATATACACCACCACTGTGTTAATATACCGATCTCGGCCTAAGACATAACTCAAAAGTCGAGTTGCATATGACACATTGACGCTTAAGAGCGCTGGCAATTTAGTTTCCATCAGAGTTTTTCAATCTTTTCGATTTCGCGACCCCTTTACATTTTGAAATGTTCAGGCGAACTATAATATAAGGTAATGATTTTTTTCTACGTCCCATTTTTGATGAAAAGAAAACAAGAATATCCAGAGATGGCAAGGGAAGCTCTTAAATTATTAGTGCCATTCGCCTTTTCATACCCGTGTGACCTGACATTTTCTTCAATGGTAAACATTAAAACTAAAAAGTGAAATACACTGTGATTCCTAGAAATAGATTAAAATCTTAGAAATAGACTAAAATCCCTTAAAACCGGTTTCACTATACACATATACACACATTGCCATTTGTAATATTAAGTATGGATATTATGACGTCATAAGGTATTCACCTCAACAGCCTCCCAGCCCCAGTCGCGGTACTTTTGTTCCTTGGTGAGCCGCCACATGATGAAGTACGACTCGAAGGTCTCTGGCCGCAGCAGGTACACTTTCTCGCTGCTCTTCTGCGCACGCGCCTCCACTGCGCCCGTGAACCTACGTCATTCAATTACGTACTTATTATCGTAGTACCTACATACGAAATGATCTACAATATTATTATTGTCTTTGATATTATTAAAGACTCATTTTACAGTTGCGCCGTAATCGAGCAAAGAGTCAAGGGTTCGATTCCCGATTAAGGCACTTATTTTTGGAAAAACCTGTTTCTCGTGTCTAGTCTCGTTATGTATTTTTCTACGCAGGTACAACACAGAAAACTAATAGTGTGTGTGAGTGTGCTTGCAAACGTGTGCGTGCAAGTATGAGCGTGTGTGTACAAATATGTTCGTGTGTGTACAAGTACGTGCGTGTATGTAGAAGTATGTGCGTATGCGTATAAGTATGTTCGTGTGCGTGCAAGCATATGCGTGTGCATGCAAGTATGTGCGTAGATATGTATATGTTGTGTGTGTATGTGTGTATAGGCTGTGTGCGTGTGTGTGTGTGTGTGTACCTAAATGCTTCCGGTCCCAGCTTGGTCTCCGAGCGGTCGTAGCTCTCGTGGCAGGTGTGTGTGAGCTTGCGCGCCACGTCCATGAAGCGGTCCGACAGAGAGTTCTCCAGTGTGGTCGCCGCCAGCGCGAACATTCCACCTGAAACGTACATTCATACACACTGATCATAGATTCCAGTCGATATAAGCACAATATAGAGAGACTAGCACTAGTAAAACACTTAAAAATCACGCACACATCTTTACAATTTTGTTCTAAAACCAAAATGAATTAATGTTTTTTTCTTTTAACAACCTACCCTCATTTTATTTATTTTTTCATTTAAGCTATTTATCAAGTGATTTGTGCTTAGTATCCAGTTCTATATTTTCCCTATTATTTGCGCTACTGACCAGAGAAGCAGGAGAGATGGTCCATCTTCTCCTCGAAGATCCGTCCGTACTTGAGCTCGGCGAGGTAGCTGAGCCCGGACGGCGACACGCGCAGCATCTTGTCGAGCGCCGCCTGCATCGCTTCGTCGAACATGACGCGCGCCTGCTCGTCTGCGCCGCCCGACACCAGCCACGCCTTCAACAGGTACTCGTAGAACGAGTCGCCGAGCGCGCCCAGCGACATGTGACCTGCAAGCCACGTTACCAGTGTATTTTTTGTAGAAAGTCGGAATTTTCCTAATTTTGGAGAGAAAAAAGTGAGACATAGTGAAAACAACAGTAATAAATCGGAAGTTTTAAAAAATTACAGCCCCAGTTTTCAGCACTCAGTTTTTTTTATTTTCTTTTCATAATAGCAAAAAATGTGTTTTAATAAAAAATATGATACTTTAAATTTATTTACCATAAGTCTTCTAAATAAAATAAACATAATCAAAGTCAAATTAGTTTTTATAACTCCCTAAAAGCGGGACAAATCCTGTCTCGCATGGGACATCTAATTTTTCACAAACCATTCGCGACGTCCCGTCGACAGGGGGACGTCTGGCAACGCAGCCATGTAATACATACGCGATAGTATGCGTTAAGCTGTGATATTGATAGACGCGACCATCGATAGATACCAGCAACGTACGGCTGTGACTGTTGTCGCTACGTCAGACGTTATTACTTAGCACAGTATTCACGTGTATGAGTGAAAATTGATCTTACGACCTATGATCCTATACACATATTATAGGTATGACTGTAACACTGCTTGAAATAATAAAGAACATTTGCGTTATTGAGTGATTAAGTTCCTTATTTTATTACTACTCATATGAATAAAAAAGGGTAGCGTGTGTGTTGCGTACCTGTGTAACTAACACGTTGTGTATTATATTGCATTGTATTGTATGATATGTATTTGTGTCTATATTGTAGTGTATTGTATACTCACGTTGTCCCCACTGTCCAGTGCGCGGGTTGATGTAGTTGGGATACAACCCGTCGGGCTTGGCCGCGTTGTTCAACACCTCACGGATACGATTCGCCTTCTGTCTGTAAACTGGGATACGGTACACAATTAATATTATTTAAAACTAGACGGTATATAATCTAAGTACATAAATCTGATGCATTGTAACTATATGAAATACTAGCTTGCAAGTTCGGTGTATCCTCAGCCGTTTGAGAAAAAGATCAATTAGAGAGAAGGGATGTAAGCATCGCGTTACGATTCCATAAAAACATCGATGGAATAGATTATTATTAGAACCAAAAATATATTATAATCGAATGATTAAAAGCTTTTTTATGTATAAACTAAATCCTACGGTTAAGGATTAACTAAGTTTTGAAATTTTGTCAATTAGCTTTATTGTCGGCGGCAGTTTTCAATAATCCATAATCTCTGAATAAGCTAATGGGTAAAGTTATAACAACTAACGTTATTATGTGACTTTTTGACTGTTGCTAAGTAACTAGATTGAGGATTTTATGAATAGACAGAATATTGGGAACGGACCTTAATCCAGTCGTTCCCAATCTTTTTCAGACCGCGGCGCACTTACATTTAAAGATGTATGATAAATCATATTACTCGTATTATCTTATTTACACCCATCAGTACTTAAGTTCCGATTTCGAATTAACACACGATACCCCTTTACTTTCTGCGACGCAACCTTAGGGAGCCTCTGTTTTAGTAAACTAAATAATAGTGTGCATGTTTGTGTGTGTGTGAAAGTCTATTGATGTGAAGTTTACCTTCGTTGCCCGTCACATCGCTGAGATACGTGAACTCCATGTGCAAGGTGCCAACTTCGGATAGGATACTGTTGGGCCCCGCCCAGTGGTACTGTCGGCTCGCCTGTAAACACCAAGTGGTATTGAACAATAATAATGAGGTAATATTATGGCAGTATGAACAACTAGTATGAAGGTAATGGTAACTAATGATCATCGATGGTTTTGCTTACGATTGTTTCGATGATAAGCACTATAACCACATTGCAGTACCTAATCTGTTTTGTGTTTCAGTAAATAAAGATATGTCTTTTAAAGAAAAAGATAACAGTTAAAGTAATATGAAATATGGAAAAAGAGTTACAATCTCTCTTTGGAGTTTTTGAAATACCACAAACAAAGTTTCAAAAAAAAAACAGACCAAACACGGATTCATCCGTAATCTAAACAGGAAATCGCAATGACAAATTGTATTTTAATAGACAGACATGCATTCATCGATGGAAATTTTGTTCCCAAATGAATTTTATCTATGATCTACTTGTATTTTGTTTCTAGAAAATTATGCTATACGCCGTAGTAGTGGTGTTCTTTGATTTATATGTGCAGTATTAAATATCGCTGACCTTTTTAAGATTATACGGTAATGCCGATTTCGAAATCATATTTAAATTGGAGCATTATTACAGAACGTAATTTATGGATCAGATTTTTACACTGCAGGTAAACCTGACGTTAAGGGTGTAATATTAATTTTCTGGGTAGGTACTTAATCATATCATAGTTATTTATAACTACAACTAATAAATCTCATATCTATTTCTTTACCATCTTAAACTACCTAAGTCGTCTTCATTAAAATGTGTTACACAATACCACATAATATAAAGCTGGGAACTCACGTGTAACCAATCTTTATGTACCCGTACCGTGGGCTAATGAACAGTGTAGCACGCGCAATGGTTAAGCCAATTACGAGATGACCCAGGTGGTACGCGCGGCTTTATTAAAATTACCGACACTGATCCCTGCATTGTGTGGCAGGCTTTATTCACTTCGGTCTACGTAACACTCTGATTGACTATAATGTTGTACTTCTATAGTAGTTAGGCTCCTAGAAATCATTAAGCAAAAAAATTGGCAATTACACTTGTGACTACATACTTTTTGCTCTGCACCGCTGTGATCGTAACTCGTATAAAATCATTTTAAGGTCGATTTTCGAAGGGTGATGGACAAAGACCAGGCAGATAAAATTATTCTACCATCATGCAAGTCCCGTTGCAATTAAACTGGGTACTATAGAGCCCAGTAAGTAACTGAAACGGCAGGGACCTTGCAACAACCCGTCGTTCAGCGGGATGCACCACATGGATGAGGCTTTTTCGACCCCAAATTGATTGGCAAAATGCGTAGGTATATGAACTAACTATGTTAAAGCGTTCTCTGAAATAATAACGTATAATACCGTTTGCCCGTAAATACCTCCTTCCTGCAAGCGTAATAGCATTACGCATCGCGCTCTCGAAATGTCTACTGTATTAAAATTTATTCAATGCAATGCTTTTATGTGCAATATCAACACTATTAGTGTAAATTTACTAAACCAAATTTAATTTTGTGGTTTTCATTTCAGCAAGACATATAGTGATGGCTTATTATAATGATAAATCTATAAGTCTTGTTATTGTTCAATTAAATTTTGCGGTTATTGCTTAGGCTGGATCATAATATTCATAATGTCAGAGGTTATTTACCCTGCTTTACAATAGTTATTTAAAATATGTAAAGAGGATATTCTTGTGTATTTATTTGTTTCTACTATAAATACTCTTGAATAAACAATTATTTTTAGTTTTCCTGGACTCATAACTTAGAAGTAATTTGGTTTATTAACATTACAAAAACAGAGGATCGTAAAATTGTAATGGAACTTCAGCTCGGGGGGTCAAATTACTCGTATACTTATTAAAGAAATACTTATATGGCATCTGATGGAAGTCAAACAAATTCGGTTTACACACATGATTACGAAGACTAATTGATAGAACGATACCATTAGCTAGAGCATCACGGGGTCTTTAATAGCTTCAAAAAGTTTAAAAGATATCGTCACTGCCAACGGTTAGCTTTATGTACTATCAGCATCAGAATGGCGCGTTTATGCGAATGAAATAAACATAAAAATACAGTACCTACTTTTATTTGGTTACGAAGATAAAACGGTTACTAACTTTCTATACAGCTATATATGAGTACTACAGACAGTCCATAAAGCGCAGTGACTTGACAAAGAAAAGTCATTACTGTCGAATTCCCTCAAAGCGTTTTTTAATTTCATTCCGCTGCGTTTGCGTTTTGGACTTCGTTCTGAGAACTGTCGATTATGTGTCGAAAGCGAGGTATGAGGGCCAGTGCGAATCACTTTGTAAAACAGAAAATGAATGATACATCTTTAGGTCTCCTTGAGATGTCGCTAATTTAGGTTCAGTTTGTTCTGGATACACATACGCACATTATAACGTTAGGTCTAAAATATGTTTCTTATTGGTTTGTTGTCTTAATAGTCGTATGTTTTTGTGTTCTAAGAGACAGTAAGATTTGAAGGTTTTTGCTACAGGAAGTTCCCAGTTTCCTATTATGCTTGCTAAATTAGTTTAGCAAGTTACAGTGCACCAAAAGCAGGATAGGCTGATTTATCTAAGATACGTGAGCCATACTTCCGCCTCACATAAATATATACAAAGTTCTGATTACAATATTTAAATGTCCTAGTACCTACTCTCATCTATGTCCAACACTTGACATCAATGTATTGTGTAGCGATATTATAAACTGACCAAAACTTTTATGAAGCAAAATGTAGCTACACTCGTGATTTTAATTTAAATACACTAACTTTTTAAGAGGACAAGTGGGCAAAATTGTTTATCATTACGTTGCATCTTACAATTTTTTATATCCTCCATTACATTGCCGTTCACAGGTATAAACTACAAACACATCACTGTTTACTATGACGTCTATAAAATGGACAATGAATCCAATCATAGGACATGAAAATGATATTGCCATTGTGTCTTAAAATAATTTTAACACACAATAGACCTTCTTATTCATTTCATGAACAATACAAAATGACGTGATTATTTGATGTAATGATTTTTCTTTTAATTTAATTTTATGTTCTTTATATTGTAAATTCTGACGTTCGTTATGTGAGCTATTAGTTCCTAAGATGAAATAATTTGAAATTGAATTGACGACGTTATAGTATACTAAACTTATATTACCTGCAACAGGAAAACGCATCAATGCTATTAAACCGAGCGAGGTTAAGTATATTCTAGGAAGGAAGTATAATTACCTACATCATAATACTATTTATCAAGTATGCGCCCACTGAAGCTACGATAGCCTATTTTCTCGAACATGCCATTCCAATTAAAAACCATTTGGAATAGGACAGTAATATTACGTAATGGTTAAAACTTTAGAAGCTTACATAGCGAAGTAGCGCGTAAAGCTAAATTTGTTTAAAGAAAGAATTACAAATGTATTTATTTTAAAATTAAAGTAAACCTAAAAACATTACACGCAAATGACAGACACAGCACACATTCGTCAGACAAAAGGTCCAGCTGATAGATAATTCTGTCGTTATTGTTAATATCTTCCAGCGGAGTATATTTTACGAGGTATATTATATTTTTTTCACATTTTTTGCCCACAGAGTAGGTCGTCTAGCGCTTATAAATCTGTATTGTACTATCTGTACTAACTTAATCACAAGACTTCAAATAAAAACTGTCACTAAGAAAGGCCGTAATCTAGCGATAATTTTATTATAAATAGTATCTAATGATTATAAGCCGGCCACAAAAAGGACGAAATCATTTATTTGTCATAGAATTTGAGTGTTTCAATATAAATGAATACACGTTTAAGTCGATAACGAGTCGGAAGCGCCAGTTTCCTCGCGTATCTTATCGGTATTTCCGAATGTATATCGTAAAGATTATAATCTTTAATAGCTTACCGATTCGAATAGAATCAAATAGATTCGAATGAATGCTTTGACAACTAAAATTTACTGAAATCTACATGGTAACATAGTACGATATAACAGGTATTATCGTGTTAATTGGGAACACTTACAAAAACGTACGACGGCAATCAACTACGTATTAAAGTAGGCTATACATAGATACTCGAATTTATTACGGGTTCCATTCATTTTAGAATTCAAGCCTGAAATCAGCCTAATCTCGCCTGTTAGTGTGTATCCTGTTTAAAGGACGATGCAACGGTGATTGTCTATTTCTCCCATAGATAACTAAGACGTAGAACTATATTAATCTAACCGGAAATCGTGTATGGTAATGTGATACATCTCCTCCCATGCTTATCACTGAGCTATGTACAACCTTCTAGAATGATTCAACTGTGGACTTTTTTTATATATTGATGATTTATACTGTAGGAATATATTTAAGAGCAATACCGGAGAGACTTAAAAACAGGTTCAAGACTTCATCATATTTTTTGCGTACATACAGTTTATATGAAAGATCTACTTTAACTATGTATTTGGTAATCAATTTTCTAGTAATTCATAAAACCGCAAGACTAACAATAAATAAAGGTACAGATTTCTGACACTGCACTTTGCAGTTTTCAGTGCATTAAAATTGGAAAGATTTACTCAACTGATTTTATTGCTTAGTTATAACAAACGTTAATGGCGCATATTTTAAAATTTTGCAATTGTTCTTATTTACATGGAGAACATAATATGTTTTATGTAACTTTTGCAAAATAAGCTACTAATTAGGTATAACTTATTCACAACTATTTTATGAGACCCGTTGGTATTTTAACGGCATAAACTCCTTAATTATAATATTAACTATTTTATCGTTGATTCATCTGTTATTGATCGTTTAAGTTGAGAACGACTGAAACGATCTAGGTCACACATTCACAGTTAAGACCATATTTACGACAGGAACAGTTAGTTGACACTAAAATCAACTTGCTAACAAACGAAATTATTCAATTCATTCTTTTATGTAAATGGAAGACCAACGGGTTCACTTCCCACTTGATCGTAAAACGTCACCTAATACCATAGCTCTGTAATATTCAATAGAGACAAATCAAATAACATTTCCTATGTTACATTATAATCAGTAGAGTCGTTTGTGCTGTGTGCGTCTCAAATTAATGGACATACGTACATACATGAGCTCCAAAAACTATCCTTATTCTGACGCAGCTGGATGAAGGAGCAAGTGGCTTTAGGAAAATGTATACATCCAGAATAAATACTGACCTTAGTTGAAGGGTTGATAAGAGCGTGGGGCAGGCCAGTGGGTGTCTCGAACGCTGGTAGCAACGCATCGGCGACTTCCACCGCCTTGTCGCGGAACAGACCGTCGCCAGTCAGCGCGTAGCACGACAGCAGACCCCCCACGAATCGGATCGTCGTTTCGAACACCGACAGGTCAGAGTCCTGCATTCAAATACAATTTTATACTTTACTTAATTTCTATACTATTTAGTATCGTATTTATACATGACGAGTTCAACTTCAGACCATATTTTGAGAATAAAAAAGGAACGTATGAGTTTAATATTTAGCATAGTCAAAGTTCACACAGAGAAATGCTTAAGCATGCCACAAATGACCAAGACCGCTCTGCCAATAGTGTAGCGACTTGAAAAATGTTTGTTACAAATACATATGGTTTGGAAAACAAACCGTCACACGCGTTTAATACACAGATACATTGCACATACGTTAGATGGGAGGCCCCGTTGATTGACTTTGAAAACGAAAACTGCTATCCAGATATCTAACAAATCTCGTCTATACTAAATACTAATAATAAATAAATGCTAACACACTCATAACCCCGCCGTAGGATTATCCACCTGTGTCCCGGGTGGCATGGACAACACGAATAACACATCACTTAACACCCATGGCCCGAGAACAAACATTTGTCTGTCACATAAATATATCTACCCCGGACGGGAATCGAACCCGGGACCCCTCGCTTCGCAGGCAAGGTCACTACCAATTAGTCAGGGTCGTCGAACATAATGAGTTGTGGTTAAATTTCGACTACAAACCGGCAAATAGAGTTATAATTGCTTAAGACATAACACTTGTTGACTAACCGCAAGATCGATCAACTTGTTTCGGCCAAACTCTACAAAGTATCTTACACAATAGTGATTAAAGTCAATAAGTAACTAAGCTTGAAATTAATTATCTCCAGAGATACACAGCCATTATGTAACCGTACACTACGTAACGTTGTCTGGGACGGTTCGTTTGCGTATATTCATGTCATTCGCAATAAATAGGACCCTAATGTGACTGAGAACATGAACAAGCCTTTATAGTTTATACAATCAATATAACTAACCACCCCGCAATAAACAAGGTAGATGGCATGGCCCAATTAATAGACTAGCCAACAGTACTTAAAGAGTAATGAAGTTTCCTAGAAGTTTGTGTACAATACACCCCAGTTCTCTCTCAATAAATTTGGAATTTGAAGAACCGCATATTATATTGATGAGTTGGGACAACATTTACATAACAACAACTTACAGATTAATCAACAAGCTTGAATTCAGTAGGTATACGTTTTTCTTTCAGAATAGATCACTAGGTAGTCGCCGGGACTATAAAAATCGTCTACATTAGATAAATACCAATTCTAAGACAAGGCACAAATGTCTCAGTATATAATTATGATTGGAGTTTCAGATGTCGTTGTCTTCTTTTATACACTCTTTTGAATGAGGGATCGAGAAACCACTTCCAAGTGTCTACAGTCCTCAGACACTTTTGAAGGTATTCAAACGTTTTTAATTTATTATAACTATTTTACTCCCAACACCTGCAACCAACATCTTTACTCCTAAGTAGTTGATACAGGAAGCACGAAAGAACTTTTGCTCACAATCGTCCAATACGTCTTGAAGCTGCGTATCCCTGTAAATTTCATACTGAGTTGCTTACACTATTATCATTTTGTACTTACGATTTCATTAATATGGAAGTGCTCTGCCAACCAATCTCGGCCCTCTCGAAACTCGTCCATCAGTCCCATAATGTACAAGGTGTCCAGGCCGTCTACAATAGTGGCACCCAGTTCCCCGCCTCCAAACACACTCGACAGATGGGCTCTCTTCGTTATCGGTTTCAGCTCGTTCTTCCCCCACGCATACAGCTTGTAATTGTTCCACGCATGACGCATCATCTGCGAAACAGGAAACGACATTTAGCTAAGACAATTATCTACTATTTAGCCTGTAACCCGGCCACGGGATACGTGGAGTTTAAAAATAGTATCCGTGCCTCACATAATTGTTATTGAGAGTCTTTTTTCAAGAGGCTCGGTACTATGATTTTATCATTATCGATTCTGCTTCAAAACGTATATCACTCTTTCAGACAGACTTTCCAGATTAAAGCTATAGTAATGACAAGCTTTGCCTAATTAATCCACTGTTCGACCAGTCGATTAGATCTCCTTTTTAAGTGAACATCATTCAAATCAGTCTGTCGCAATGCTCAGTTCTGCATTGGCAGATTTTCTTACAATACAATATTATGGTTTATAAACGTGTCAGTATCGGGGTACATATTTACATTTCTGTATTGTTTGATGCGTAAGAGACAAACAAAGTCTACCACATTAAAAACAATGTTTGCTGTAAAGTAGAGCTTCATATTAGTATTAGTTATACAGATAAAGATTATCCTTATTGCAGTAAGTACTTATAAAGACAAACATCGGTATGTGTATCACAGAAAGCAGAATGTAGCAACATCCAAACATAATTTTTCTGATGACTTGAATAAGTAAATTCTCCGTGACGAGGGCTATTTTACTTGAGCAAACATTTTTCTAAGGCCACATTTCACGTCTCAAAGGCGTGTCGCGAGTGAAGTCGTCTTTTTATAAGAACTTGCAAAGCCTTGGCTCCGAGCGCAAGTTTTAATCTGGGCGGCTCTGTGCGGAGACCGAACAGTAATGAAAGGATATCGGACTTTTCTCGGAACCATTCATTATTATTAGGTCTCAGAAACTTTCCAACGTCGGCCGATGACATGGAAGAACTATGAGCTCGCCAATTATAGTTTAAATGGACCGGAGAAACATTGAATGGTCTTTTAAATCGTTTTAACAGGCTTTTTCTTTTATAACAAAATAAACTATAACTACTATCTAATTAAGTTAAATAACATTTATTTCTCAATATCGATAAGGGTTAGATTTTGTATCTACAGTTTATCGGACTGTGCAATATAGACATAGCTCGTTGATTTAAATTCGTTTTCCGGTTCTGTAGACGAAATTCTTATATTGTGACTTGCCTAATAATGTACTTCGTTATGGTAAATAACTAATTAAAGAAACAGATGGATATAAACACATGACAAATACGGAAATACCACACTTCATGTAATAATAATAAGGAATATTCCATAAAATTGCGATGTATTAATGATTGATATTCTAGTAGAATTACTCAACGTATAGATAGATATCACATGAGTACCATTCAATAAGACTTGTACATTTATTTTGCGTGATAGAAATAATATTCCACTGGATAAATATAATATTATGGCATAATATTTTTATGTTATAAAATTTTATTTATTCAATAATAATAATAATACCTCTCTAATTTTCATTTTCTTCTCTACATTCGTTTCACTACGGTCGCTCGTTTTGGATGCATTATTGAACTCCCTGAGCGGGGCTTGCACCCATCTGGTGATGCGGCGCATATGAGCCTGTTCATCCGGAGACATTTGCAAGATCAGCAGCAACGCCAACGAAAACACAGCTGCACCGGTCAACAAACGCACTAATTTACGCATCGTTACAACACGCGACGATCAAATTGCTAAACTATATTAGTATATGTTAGAAAAATGCGAATTATTATTATTCGCGAACGAATGTAACGTTTTGCCTTATCTGCTGACGTACGAGTGTAAGATTAGAAATATCGGGTCTCGATAAAATCGTCGGTCGTATCGAGTCGCGTCTATAAACGATGTTCGCACGCGACGGCCGGCTCGACACTGTCCTCCGAAGACACCGATGTAATGTGTCACACGTGATCAATCGCTAAACAAGCGCTTACGCATGTAAACAGCTAAATTGTTCAAGACATTGAGAGTGATATTATGTTGATGTTGTTTGATTTTTGTTTATTTGAAAAATTTCAATGCTACGAACAGATTCATTTCATTAATTATTTTGGCGATCTCACTAATCCTGTAGGTGAAATATACCTATTGTAGGTAAAAGAAGGAAGTACTTTGCATTACTGTTTATTAACGTACAAAATGTTTACGTCCATAGATTTTCATGACTATGTATTTACAGACTAACTAAGGAAGAGTTTGGTACCCTCCCATATAAACTATTTATTATTTATTCATCATGTGACATATGAACTAAAACTAAAAGATGTAAAAAAACTTATCTAATGTCTTAAAAATTAATTAAACGATTAAGGATATTTATTGAGTCTACGGTCAGTTAAACATGCACAAACTAACATTAAGTTTAGTTTTTAAGTTAGTAAATTGATGGCAACATCTATAGATACGCGTTCTAAATAGGATCACGGACAGTTTTAATCAGAAACGGGATAACCTTTACCAAAAGATCACGTAGTAGGAAAAAACTTCAGTGGCATAATTATGCAAGCTCGTATAGTTATTATGTATGTATAAAAATGTTGCGAGTATGTCTGTTTTATAAAAGATTAATTGTCTAATTTTATGTACCTACTTTATGTTCCAAAATTTATCCTTATAGAATAAATGAAATTTTTGACCGTACAAACTATAAATTATCGGACTTTTATTAAAACAAAAGAAAATGACGATAGTTCTAAACTATAGATTTTTTTTACCAGCTACCCACCTATTACTTACATTTGGTTTGAAAACCATAAAGCTGACTGTGATATTATGAGTAACCCGTCATAATAAATCTTATCTTAAAAACAAAGATATCCAATTAATAGTCAAAAACATCGTTATACTTCTAAAGAACCTTACCAACCTTAAAATTTTCATGAAAAGTAATGTACAGATTTGACCTCATGACTAGTTGTAAAGATAGTGTATGACCTAAACTGTCGCAACATAGCGACGTTACACGGTATAAGGTTTCATATTCAAAGACTTTTAAATTTGAACTATTCTATGGTTTCAATAGGCGTAAACCCGTGACCGCAAGATCCGTTTGAGCCTGGGCATGACTCGGCAAGTTTGTCAAGGATTTCTCGTAAGAAATATCTCGAAAATAATGGAGAAAATGCACACTTAGCCTAGTAACATTTTGTATTTCGAAGTAGCGTACATTTTTATAACACTGTGGCGACGAGACCTCGTGTCAATGGTTCGTGATAGTAAAACCACTAGTCTTAGTTGTCAACACATCTATGTTGTTTATACGTTCCTTCAAGCTGCAAAAGTAGCTTTGCCTGGTCCCTATTGTGTGGTTGAGAATGCTTCAAATTGTTGAGTATCCTAATTGTTTTTATTATCTAATCTAAGTCATGGCCATTTGAAGGATATTAAATTGCCAAATATCGCAATTTTTTCTGTAATTTATCCTTAACTTTTCTCTTTCCTTTGAACACTTAAGTACAATACAATCTTCGCTACACAAAATCCTATAACAAGATTTTATTTTTCCCCGTATTTTTCTGAGAATTGCGTACTTTGTCTAGAGGTCGTCGCAGGGATGGTCGTTGATAGTGAAAAATTAGTGTCGGATGTACCGAGAACCTCCGAGTAACATGTGCGA
>LGAG01000165.1:427008-460246 GCA_001278395.1 Lerema accius
CTTCTCCAGATTTACTGTTATAGCCGAGCAGTCAACATAACTCCACTCTCTCACACTCAGACTCCACTCATCTTCAAAGTGGCTCGCGATGTAGATCAAGTTTATGCCCTCCTAGTAAGTAATCATGTATAGAATGACTTTAAGAATTACAAAGAGGACCCGCTTATAGTCGAAAGTCGACATTAACTCAATAGATTATAGACTCATTTTATAATTTGCCTGGAAGATGTCAACTGTCAATCTTAAACGTCAACTGTCTGTCATATCATCGGAGTCTTTAGTCTGATGAAATTGCTGTGTCTATTCGTAAAACTTGTAATTACGTGAGCTTTGATTTATATTAAAAAAAAAATGTATTTGTAAAACATATTTCCATCAAAATTTATCTTTACGCACTATTTCACCATGTAAACTTTAACCGTGTCAAATCTAGTACGTGTTTTCTTTATTTTTAGAAATGTACCGAAAGTTGAACCCTTCATGTATTGATATAAAGATTCACGACACTACATATCACATGTTACTTCCGCACGAGTAAGTACTAATATATCTCAAGTTCCGAACAACTGAACAAATATAACGGAATATACTTCCTTCTTATATTTGCTTCCTTAAAAAACGAGTTTTGTATAGTAAAAACCAGTTACAGAGGAAATTAAGTTTGAATATTCAGCATAAAGTCTAATTTTATTTAAACCCATGCTAATATGTTTTCGCTAACGGATTTTCACAATAGCATTCAAGTATAGTACAGTCAATTGAAGTTTTATAATCTATCCAAATGCTTTTTTCTCTAAAAATATTTATACTTTATTGTAGATATTAATTTTAAATTTTATCTCTTATCAAGTACCTAATCTTTTTATTAAGACCTGTATTATTTATAAAAAAGATAACGTCACTAGTGTACTTAGCAATAATTGACTAGGACTTTGTCACAATATTAAAGACATATTCGATACATCTTTAAAACAGTTTTCGTTAAAGGTTTAAGTCAATACTTTACGCTTCAGCGCGCAATCCTGTCTGAGTGCTTAATTTGAATAATACAAAACAAAGTAGTAGATCTACGCATCTAAGTATATTCTAGATATCTTAGAATCCTTGCGAATAAAAACAAAATGTAAAGCTTTGGAAAAACCAACGACGGACGAAGAAATTTAAATGTAGGAACATTTGCTGATGTATCGTCAACTCTTTACAGAAAATTCGGGCTACATCGCTTAAGTTTTGGAGATAAATGGAAAACTTTATTTCAGTTTAGTCTGTTCTTTTTACCCGACTACGGCGAAGCCAAGAGGAGGGTCATGATTTTTAGATCATATATCCTATACTGAAAACCATTTCTAATTCGATCTAGTAGTTTTAGGGATAATTCACAACATTCGTTTGCACAAACTAAAAAACAACCTCTCACCCTAGACGCATATTCCACCTCCATAATGGGTAATAAATAATATAGAATCAATTTTAAGAATACATCGCCAACGATGAAAATAGTGAAGAAGGAATTGATAAATGGAGACGAATACGCAAACGACAAGGGTACGACATGGCTATCCTTCGATACTCGGCTTGAACCTAGGGTAACCCGCCGAGATACTTCTTTTAAAGGACAAAAACATTTGAGTCTTATCAAAATTATAAATCTAATGATAACATTTGGGATATGCGAATATAACTATAAGATAAAATTAAAATCAACATTTTTTTGTGGACCCAAATACATTACTAAACTTTCTTTTTCTTTATTACCTTGACGATTAAAAATATATTGAAAGCTAATATATTAATTAGCTTTGCCATTCAAGAAACATGGACAGAGTCATACAATTACGACTTTCAAGCGCCAAGTTCAAGACGGAAGAACATTCATTTAGATGATACTGTATACTTAATGGTTCGGATGTATTCACGATGCTTCACATGGCGGATCTATAATGGTTCCAAATTAACTGGGAAACCTAAAAAAGTGGACATTTCGTAAACTACGAGGCATCTGGTCACTGGTCAATGGGCCCTCTATCCTGATATCCTATCCGCTACACGCCCACGGACACCGTCCGCTCGACGCGGTCAATCGAGCCTCCGACATTAATAGATTGAAGTGTTCCCAATGTTTACCTACCCACCCTCCGACCGTTTTCCGGAGTATCAGGTTACGTATAAATTGTATATTGTGTAGGTCCTTCGAAAAAAAATAACGAAAATAGACCAGGGAGATTTGCGGTAATGGGTACTTTATGAAGAAGAAGAATTCTAAGCAAACAACCACTTTTTGCTGCGTCGCCGATGCTTTTTGAATGCGATTATCTTCATGGTAGAGCTGTTTATCTTTCTCTACGCTAATACGTACTTGCCATTAATATGGTAACAGTGTAACATTGTCAAGCATCAAGTTATAAAACTATCATTAAAATGTAGTCATTTCAAATATCTAACAGAACTATTCTGCGTACATTTCCAGTCCTGACGAAACTAATTAATCTTCTGTCCGTAAAAAGACTAACGGATCCGAAATAAACAGAAAATGGACGGATACAAGGAGCCAGAACGCTATATGTTTATCTGCAAATTCAGGTGTGACAGGCATGGGACAATGCTGCGGCCAACACGCCCATCCGCGTCTGGCCGAAGCGTTAAATTGGACATCTGTCGTTGATCGATTGCTGTGCCAAACCTGCGCCTATATGTGTATCGGCGTATATTTTGATGTAACACCACATTGTTCATTACGCCGACATAACTCTACTTAAGATAAAAATGCTTTGTTTTTTTATGTCAATGTAAGTAGATTGTGATACCTTGGTGCAGACAAGTTTCTATGTTTTTATTTTGCCTGTATATCTGGTCGCCATCACTTACTTACATCGCACATATAACGACATGAAGCTTAAAAAATAACAGCACCTAGATGCTTAAATTCCTTCTTATAACTTATAATTTTGGAATGACTTTAATGAAGTTACAATACCAAACGTAAAAGTACAATACATCTCAATATTAATGTGGAGAGTTAAGATTTACGTACACCAACTTTATCTAACAGTAAAACGGAACAAGCTACCCGTAAAATTAAAATTCACGAAGATAAGAATGAGAAGTGGAAAGACGTTTCCGGCGAAAGAGCAAGCGACTTCGACTTAAAACGTTTTAGTCTCCTTAACATAAATTGAGTGTATTGACTGCTTCTTTTTTAATTAAATCTAAAAGAAGTTATTAAGCTGACCTTTTATTTTATTAAAAATAATCTAATCTAAGAATACAATATATTGTACTCAAGAACGAAAGGACGTGACTGAAACGGATCGGTGAATTTTTTTATTTCTTTTTCTCGGCTTGTAATCAAACTTGCGACCCTTCACTTAGCAGGAAAAGTCAATACGCTATGAGGCCCTCATAAATTATGAATAAAAAAGAGATGTGTAACCCGTTTCTATTTCACTAGCATAGTACTGGTACTATATCTATAGATACGGCTATTAGTATGGTTTGTGATTACAAACCGTCGTAAGAGAATCTCGGTCGAGATTTGGCTGTCGTCGCTGTCTTGTACTAGCGTGAGGTTGACAGCGCTATCAGAATGCGAACACAGGTCGAAGGCAAGTTTTTCGTTAATGGAAAATCTGCATAATGGGCCTTTCCCCTCCTGATTCGATTTGTTCGGAAAATCTTATCCCGACCCCGCCTCTAATGGACCACCGCCATTTACTTGAAGGAGCAGACGGTTTTTAGAGTTCTGTACCGAAAAGTGCGGAATTTACGAAGACTTTATCTTTCCATTTCTTCAATCGTCTGTAAGTCTTTACTGACTATATGTAGATACCTATTAATTAAAACGTGATACATAGGAACAATTACGTATTATTTATAGGTAATATAACAAGTAACAAAATATAATGAAATTAATGATTAATGAGACTTAATACACGAAAATTACGGAGGAAGCATTGTATAGTAATACTGAACCCCTTCATATGCGAGTTTGAATCACACGCAACCGGCTCTTTCCGTTTCTTTTTATAAGAACAGTTCTCAAGTAGATATCTTGTAAGTCGACTCTTTCACGAAGCTAAAACGTTTGTTCAATGAAGTGAACCGTTGACAAATATGGTCGGCTTGTAAACGATATCCAATAATAATGTATAGGTCCCATAGGGCGCACCCTATCCCCTTTCGACTATTATAACTGAGTGCCGTAGAAGCCATCAAAAATTTATATTTTATTGTCGAGTGAACGGGTAATAAAATTTAAGGAGAAGGGTTGTTCTTTTTTCGTAATGGTGTTATTTTTCAGAGCTGAAATATGGGCTTAATAACAAAATATAGAACTACAGCTTACTCTATATATCTAGACAAGTAGTAGAATGTGAAGTTAGCTTCAAGAGACAACGTAGTGCTAGTATGTTTATTTATGGAAACCACTTGGAAGCAACTTTTGACCTCCGAACTCAAAAGCATAACCGCAAAAATAAGAACCGCAAATTTTATCACAAATTTATTTATGTATGAAAAATCTGCACGATGGCGTAACCACAAACGATTAATCCATTAATGGCCTACTAATTACTATTAATAACTAAGACCTAATAATAACTTAAGTAACTAATATGAAATTACAACTTAGATCCTTTCGCTAATCATCCAAATGGTTACAGAGTCGTTAAAATCCATTTCAAAATTTTACCGACTGAAAAATAAATACAAAAAGGATAAACATTCAGTGTTTCTACTATGAGTCGGACAATGCAAATCCAATTTCGTTTTGTATAGCACCGCTATAATGGCGGGTAGGTCTCGCGGGCGCGGGCTCGGATAGAGGGTGGACTTGAATAAATATTTTGATGGAACCGAACAGGCATCATTTATCATTATCATGTCGACGCAACGGCAGCTCGAATGACACGCCTTACCTCCCTCGCAGATATAAATCAGCGAAAATCATACAATATCCCAATTTTTACCCGACGAGAGTAATAATTTAATGATTTTCAAGTGTAAGTAAGTATGCATGTCAAGTTATTTGGCATGCTCTACGGCTCAGACAACATAACGCATTGCAACATCTATACATCCCATTGCTTTTTTTTTCAATTTTATAGTGTGATATCTGCTATATTTTCATTTTAAGGCGGCTTCCCTCGAGAAAATTTGTTGTTTGGATTTTTCTTCTCAAATATCAAGCATATTTTAATATGTAACCTATTATATACGACAATGCCAAACTTTTATAACATCAACAACTCTTTGAAACCGTCGGATATGTCACAAGACCCAAGGCCTAATAGCCGGGGATAAACAAAAAACGTACATATTTTACTGAAATAATATTATTAATATAACGGCTCTGTTAAGGATAGCTACCCGAGATGATCCTTTGTGGGTCTGCAAAAAGTCGCAAAAGGGTGAGCTTAAACGTAGCCGGCAGTGTTGGCAAATAAATAAAAGAGTTGTAAAATAAACGGAACGTGTCAGTGGCGTAGAAAAATAAATGTTGACTGGAGGGCATCGAGGGAGGTAGTTAACGCGAGCCGGCAGGTGCGACGAGAAATATTTCCACACTAGCTGCGAACGGAATTCGACACGGACCAAGGAAAATGGTTTACAAGATAAATTCAGGCCGTACAAACCAATCGGTTAAACCTGCGGGAATGATTTATACGGATAAAATAGTTCGCCGATAAAAGAGTAATACAATTAGGTACTATTTCATAAAAAATACTAGTGTCGTAAGTAGTGTAGGTGAAATATAACTACAATTAGGCTTCACACCGTTCGTAATTTCGTATTCAATTCAGTCACTCGTCTCGTAGATTATAGCAATTTGCATTCGGGCCACTGTTGGTTATGTTTCAGGGGTGGGGAATATGACTAAGAGGCTTAGAAATTACCGGATTCTTTTTAGGAACAAGAAAATAGCATTTAGACTAGTTTTCGGATAAGTATTATAATTACTTTTATTTATTTTTATATAATTACAATGAATAACAGTATGTATAAGTTTGGTAGCGTTACTATTTCCGATAAGTGTTCACAGTTAACGTAGGTTGAATGGGGCTTCGGTTCGCATGTAATTGCGTTCGAGTGCACAATACGAGTACTTATAAAGTTACATTACAGGGGTACGCGTCGCGTCGTGTCGCTCGTTGCATTATGCGGCATCTATAGTCTATATTACACTCATAAAAGTTCCTCGCCAAAGTTACTCATTAAAGGAAACCGCAATACATACGAGTAACAATACTCGCTAACTTCAAAGATAATTTGGCATTAGAGTCTCGCAAGATTTTGTTTCTCTGACGCTTGAAAAAACCGTCAATGATGTTATTCGTCGTGGTTCGCTCCATTGCTCGGTAACTTCTAAACAAACTTAGCGTTCCAAAGACTTACTCGTCTACCAATTGACAAAGATCGTAAATCACCTGAGCTGAGAAAACACTAAGTTAATTGATGTGTCCTTCCACCTTCAGCCCTCTTCGATGAACTTCGCGAGTAGTGTAGCAGCCCCATTAGCATTGCGCTCGGCTCGTTCATTTGAATTTATAAACGGTTGCATGTAAGCGCAGCCAATGAAACTCCCATTCACTGGGTGTACACTGCACATCGCTCTATTTGTTCAGGACAGCGGTGCGGAAGTTCGTGTAGGCGCGATCGCTAACACTAGCGTTTCCGCAACCGGAGGTCGCTGTACAACACCCCTAGTTTCACACGACATAAATTTTACAACGCTCCGTTTAACGAAGTGTTAAATGTTTCTAAAAAAATAGTGCCAGTGTTCTGTGCCTGCGCCTGGCCTAGCATTGGAAGAATCAAGTGGTATACCTGCTACAAGGCGTAGTAAAATGTATATTTAATTACCAAATTTAACTCAAGTTACAAGTAGATCCTTTAGCAAGTAAGTCAAATATTGGAAACAATTTTCCAATCTATTTCAGGCACACACTTTCTCTTTTCATACAAGTTTCGACAAAGAGTTTGTGGATTGAAAGCTTGTAGAGTCATGCCTTGTAGAGTTGGGGACTTGGGCGTATTAACCAGACTGCGTAAGAAGGGTAAAGTTTTTTTAGTTCATCTTACATCCTATTAATATTATAAATGTGAAAGTATGTAAAGATGTTTGGATATTTGAATGTTTCTAAGTCCTTCACGTTCTAACCGTTGAACGGATTGCAACAAGGTATATAGGGTATATAGGGTAGGACATTTTAGGTATAAATTCAATATTTTTAAAGTACTCTTCCGCAGGCAAAGCGGCGGGCGTCGTTTAGTGTTATTAATGAATTCTTTAGTATTGATTTCAGTATCACTCATGTTGACAGTAAACACGTATATGATTTTACGTATGTGCTCATTTAAGCTTTAGTGTTTTTTTTTTTTAAATAAGTCATGTCTCATGTTACAAAAGCTTGTGCCTACGAGTATTAGTAGATTCGAAACGCGAGTTACCGTTCGTAAATCATATCGTGTCGACCCGCTCCGGCTCACAGTCGTTATACCGATTTCAGAACGAGGAAAACTTACTAAAAATTTACGACTTACACAACTTTTTGTACTAAATACGGTCCGTGATATAGCAATCTTTGACTTTCTCTAGGACTACCTTTCAATATAATCGATTTATGTAGTATGCAAGTAATCTTATAAAAACATTTTTAAACACTTTATTTGTTGAACACAGTAAAAATTTCTGTTAATAATATTTTATTACCAGGTACAGGAGAGTTAAGCTGTAGTGAGGTCGGTTTAATCTTTTGTGTAAACTTTCATTCCCGGTGCTAAGTCGCAGGATTGTGACTTAAGCTTCAACGAAGACAGTTTAAGCTCTATATGTGTGCATTGAAGAAAATTGTTTACCTGTACAACATAATTTAATAATTAGCTAAGTGTTACGGTCACCGGATTTTAGTTAACAAAGCGATTATGAAGCTTTACAATTTAGCATCGATTTATTGTGAGAATCTTTTTCTTTGGTCTATTGATGTTACTTTTCAATACAATCTATTATACTATAATGGCAAACACCAAAACAGACTACTTAGAACTTCGTTACAGATCGTAAGTAATAAGTACTATAATCTGAGAAACGAGAATGTTAGGCATAAGATATTGTAGCTAAAATTCGATTACTAGTCCAATTTGACCGTCTCCGTATTTGGAAAACACTTTTAGCCATGCATTTCTACAGTACCGATTAGTATTGGCGGAGCGTCGCAGTGTAAAAATGCAGACAGTGTACCCCACGGCCCAGCCAGTACTCTAAATTATACTTGTTCGTAGCAGCGAGCACGAAATTCACTTCGCTATTAAGGCAACTCTTTAGTACTCTGTGGTTAGGTTCAAAAGCGCAGCCACTTTTTCATATTTGCATGTGAAAGGAACATCGGCTCTAAGAAAAATACATGAATTGAAGGAGAGTCGATGTGCAGGGTGTTATTTACTGATAGCAAAAAAAAAAAATTCAAGGTTGGCAATATAATGAGCATTTAGTTAAGATGTATGAATACCGAAGAGCAAGCATTCCTGCAGTAGAAAACTGAGTGTTCTACCAAACAATGACAGATGACATAATGTTTGCATAATAAAGTCCTTCCCGACTTCTAGTTAATATACGAGATCATTAGATTCAGAATAATACTAATCATAAACTATCATAAGCTAAGCTAATACATTCTTCTACATTGTCGTGAATCAGCGTCGTTGTTATTATTGATATAAATACACAAAGATACATTATGAACGAAAACACACTGCATCGATTCTTTTAATACTGTTATCAAAACACAATGAGTCTGTTTAAAGACTCTCGGCAATTAGCACATTTCCCGACGGCAGAAAAATCATGACAAACGTTTTTAATTACATAGTTGCACCATAAGCATTACGCATCATGACGAATACGAAATGAGGTCTGCAAACCTTTTCCATACTTATAAATATAGGTAAGCTCTGTGTAAATATTTAAATAAAAAAGTAAAATATTGATGCAATTCCACCAATTAAGACTTGTTATACGAACATTTCAACAGGCGTTCGGATTCACAAGTAAACATAGGCTCACAATTTAAACTAAAATTACGTAAACTATAAATAAAGATTCCCTTGCAACAGACCATCCCAAAGAATATTGAAGTATGGTAAGGTTTTCAAGTATTTATAAGCCAGTAATTTAGCACATTATGAGACATTCAATTCAATGTTTATAATATCTAAGCTCTTTTACTACAGAATAATCGTATGTTATATATTATTTTAAGTGCTAGGTAGTGTGTTTAAGATAAGTAACGTATCTATATCTATAGTTCGTCCATCGTTCAGAAAACACTTACACCCAGAAATCATTTCTACGAGGATATCTTCCCGCTGTTCGTAGACACGAAAGGGGCGGATAGTTTACTCGCGAAATGGATATTAATCTCATTTCACAATCAACTGTCGTTGGTTATAACGTAAATGGGAATAGAATATTTTCATTATTGAGGTTCATTGTTGGACTATAAAGCGAGGAAGATATGGGGCTCTTCAAGTATTATATAAGCAGATTTATTACTATTTACCCCCATCCCCCTTATCGGCCAGAGCAAGCAAAGTTGTTACCCCATCCATTGCTTACGTAAACATTGTTGTATGCATCTTTTTTTTTTTTAATGACTGTGTTTGCCATATAATGTAAAAACGTAAATAGTTACTGCTGACGTAATCACCATCTAGACCCCCATACCTCTCAATTGCTTACGTAATACTTGAACGACCCCTATGATAAGTACCAAGTACCTACTTAATCTATCTCTGAACGAAGACGTATACTATTTCTTTAGGTTTCAGCACTTGCTTTACGTCTAGTAATTCTTAAGGCTTACTGTATAATTCACTTCCCACACTTAACAATACACAAATAATAGTCGTACCTCGTAGTCGTACTCCACGACTTAAAACTTCCTCACTGTTCACTACTGTGTTCTTTGATAAGCTAGTACCTACATACATATAAAGTTAACCCATAGTGGCCGCTGTCCTAATACTAACGTCTCATCCTTTTACTATCGATGACTTTCCGTCACGTCTCGTCTCGTCTCGTCCGACATGAAAAGGGTGGAACGCAGTATTACACGGGCTTCCATTAAGTGTTCAAAAGTTTCATATATATATGTATATTTTACCCAACTTTATTTTTAAAGATAGGTGAGTCTAGACTAGTCTGTTTCATTTCATTTCTGTTCGTGTTTTGATGGAGAATTTCTAAAGCCGAGTAACTTTTTAACATTTACCTACCTTTCATATAAAAGGCTGTTTCTTTTATAAATTATCTTTAATGCAGAACTTAAGAGTAGAGAGATATATTATAATTATGAAATATATATTTATCATTTGAATAGATAGTATTCTAAACTCCTGCCTTAATCTCGCGCCTTACCACAGTGATCGTGCATCGAATTTGATAACTCTAAAGAAATCGCCTTAAAGGAATACGAAATAGTGGTTTGAAAAGGTTCGGCGAGTCGACGCCGTCGGTTCAACTTGAAATTTATTTAATCTGCAGAGGTTTGTGAAGCGAATGTTCGCTGCATTGCTAACGAGCTGTTCGGTATAATCGGTTATGTTTTTAACTGACTCTAGAACGTAGAAGATTACAATCATATCAATATATGCCACTCTATAATCATTGTAATTGTATCGATGTTTTCAATTATTAAATTATAACCTTACAATAATAATTGTTAACGCTTTTTGGATGCTATAATTTTCAAAGTTTCTTTAAGAATAATTTTGTCAGATTCTTCGACTATTTAGTTGCAATAACTTTAGCATTCGTTTCCTATTGGTTTAGGGTGCTTACACGGACAAATATTTGAACAGGACCACGAAACTGAGACCATCATGCGGGTCGGTGCTTTACACTTCTTTACACTTGAAGTTTATTTACCCACATTCTGAAGGACTTTATTCGTATCTATAATATAGAAATGATATGATATGTAATTAACTTATTTTTAAAACATAATTAGTCAAGGTATCGAGCTTTAAGGATATTTTAATTTTAAAATAAAAGCACATTAAGAAATTAATGTTCCAACATTTATTTCTTTGAAACAAATTATAACGCCCAACACGACCCGTAATAAGCGAAAATAAAAATTTGCATTATAACATAAATATCACGGTGAAATGCAAAACACACGAGTTGGGTAAAGTCCCATTGTACTTCCATAAGTCCATAAGGTACAATAAAATTAAACATACGCGGGCGAATATTCGTACGTCCAGAACATTTTTATAATTTTAAAACAAAGGCCCAGTCTAACTCAGCATTGTGCGCTGTATTTTAATTATTTTTGAAGTTCAAATGCAGCCTGCGCTTAAAATACAAGGGGATAATCTAGTTAGTTGTCGTGCGAATAAAGTGTAGAATAATCTAGACGATATAGACACGCTCTTGTTTGCGTTCTCTATTTGACATCGAGATCTGTCCGTGCAAATGACCGTTTATTTATTAAGTTTGTTCAGACGGCTCGCATCCTCTATTTAAAGACTCGAAAGGCTCTTTGTAAATATGTTCAATTAATTAACATTTATTAAATCTTTAATCAAACGCTTAAACAAGATAGTATCGTAAATTTTATTTGCATACGTTAATTGTATCCGATGCTTGTTACACGGAATTGAACTAACAACACTTCCAAGACAAATGGAATCTGAGCGAATAGGTGCTGAGCTTTTAAACCTTTTATTAATACGTTTTGTGAGACAAAAAGGACGAAGAAGAGGAAAAGTCTACAAAGTTAATAGCCTTTCTAGAGACGAAAGCAATGTTAGCTCTTAGACGGAGCTGAGTTAATGCGTTTTTGTCACTCCGGGACAATGGATTGAGGGAATAATATATCTTACATCGAACACGCCCTTTGTTCGTTTTTATTTAGTCGACGTAAGAGATAATTTGGTAATTTACTTGCGCAGTAAATGTGTACTAAGAGGGCTTTAATCTTCCTCCTCGTGTGGGGGAATTGAGAGGATATAGGCGTGTAAATGGGACCGCAGGCTAGGCACGGGCAGGCTCAATTGGCCAAGTTAGCATTTGGCACGTACATTATCCATTCTGCGCCAATGAGGTGCGACCACGGGCCGAGGACGAGCCAGCCAGGCAACCACTCGTCCCACACCAAAATACGATTCCTCTTTACATGCAATTATACGAACTGCCTCTGTGTTTTCGTCTATCCGAAGTTACTAATTGTCTAATTCACACCGAAACAACCGAACGTTGTAGCTCTAACGTTCACCGTACAATTCCAATTCGTTTAGCGCACGGCGAGTCGTGAAAACTTCTTGCAAACGAGCTCTATAATAGTTTTACTTCCAACGATTCACATAATCGCAGGCCGTATCCTCTAGCCGGACTTACATAAATTTATTGTTCAGTGGATAGATTCTCATTTCGTATCGATACAATAAATATAAAGGGATTTATGTCAGCGTATTAATCGGAAGACAAAATCGCATCTCGAGTCACGAGTCGCATTGTTGTCGGGCAATACGGTTTTCACACGACTCTAGCGCGTGCTGCCTTGCAACCAATATCACAAATACATATTTCAACGATTTCATCTTGATAATAGTGCGGGCATCGAGAATACTGATCTTTGACGCATATCTAACGACGCTTTCAGGGACTTATAATCCTGTCCTAGCCATAAGCGGAGTGTAGATTCCGAGTCTATTGTACGAATCTGCGCGGATCTATAAAACCGTTTCGATTTACCGGTTTAATTAACAGCGCACTCGAGGCAGATTAAAAAACGACCAGGGAAGATCGAGAGCAAATAACAGCCGGCTAGGGTTGGGTAGTTGCTATGCGTCGAATTGGGAAAAATACATCTCATTCGAGATCCAATTTGCGTCGGGGGGAGCAAACCGCACGTAATCCAGTCACGGGGTTGACTCTACAAACAATTCATTTCAATTTCAATCCAAGTACGCCAGTTGCAGCGTCCGCGGTTGACATTTATGTGGTGTGGTGAGCGCTAGCCACTGTACCGCTCACTGCAAACGTAAAACGGAAACGCCACATTCAGTTATTATATAATGCATTCGGAACAACTTATTAATTTCGGTTACCGTTGTAAATGGATTAACTGAATTGTCACCTAAAGTCAGTTTGTAATAGAACATACGTCATATACCAAGTCATTGTATCTGTGGCAAGTAACCTAATTACTGTTTAGGTAAATGATAAATAAATAAGTTCAAAACATAACCATCACTTTTCTGTAACGAAATCCACTGCTTTCCGCCTGTTGCCAATAAAAAAGGAAACACTCCTTAATTACAGCTCAGATTCTCGGTTCGAGTGTAGCGAACGACATTGCGGGGGAAGCTAGTTCGAAATAAAATTTAACTTAAAGATTAAGCAATCAAACTTTGCCAAGCACGAGAAATGAAAGGTCAGCAAAGGTCACGGAAAAAGGTTATTTGAATTTCTACAAGATTTTCTTCTTTGACATAAAGTTTTAATCAAACTCGACCAGCAATGTTTACAACGTAACTTTAGGTCAAATCCAATGCACGAGACAATGTTAGCTTAGGAGTTTATTTTTGACTAGGAACTGTTAGCCGGAGTCCTGGAGAACGTTACTTAGTTCATCCAGGCCCTAAGGTAAGTGTTTAACATGTTAGTACCATAATACATATAAATATGTATTCAATAAATTTTATGTTATCGGTCAACCCAAGGATAAGTCCATCCAATGTTCACGCATATCAGCCAGATTTCTGGAGTACCTAAAATTGTAACTAAATCTCCGATACAAAAACCGACACATTTAATACACTATAGGTACGGTCGATATTGGAAGTTGGACAGTCTGTAGACCTACAAGTATTGTCACTGTGACAATGTGTGAGTTATGATAAAGGATGTCCCACGACCTTGGATAATTATAAAATACATATCTCTATAAGATTACAATCCCTCCCAATGGAATCGACCACAACGTTTTATTTAATACAATTTAATCAATATTGCGATACAGTAATTCAATAGGCTATTAGCAAAGACACAAAATAAAATGAATCAACATTTTAAGAACATTTACAGTATCAGAATCAAGATTAGATACATCCCAGCGCTTTGAAACTTGAAATTCTCAAGCAAATCTACAATATTTTCGATTACAAAGAGAATGTTCCAAGTGCACTTGAACGTGAAATAGATATAGCTTAGAGATAGTATTTATCGCGGGGTTCTTGAAGTTCTTACAAGAAGGGAGACCTGGGAACAGGGCACTCGAATGAGGCTGCAGGGGTAGGGGGAGGAGGAAGGGGAAGCTCGTTTTATATGCAAATCTTTGCGTTCTTATGAATATGAAAATTTTCTATTAGATCGTGTCGTTGTCAGCGATCCCTTGACGTAACGCGAACGATGCCTCAGTTCACTTCATAATTCTTCGCGTTTCAGCGTTTTTCATATATTCCAACAAGCTAAGGAGTCATCTTGTTCTCATTTCCAGATGCAAGAATCATATTAATAAACAGAGAAACCTAGGATATAAAATAATCTTTTTTTGTTAACATAATTAGCAAGTGGATTTGGTCCTGCAGAACAGAAGTAGGTACCTAAGGGTTTAAAAGAAGCTGTTATTAGTATACTTTGTAAGAATTAGGTACAACAAATAGCAGTAAAGTTTCCTTCTCAGGTATAGGATAAAGAAAATCTTTGAATACATACTTACAAAAGTAAAAAGTAGGTACACATTTTAAACGTTTCTCAACCCTTTAGAATCCGGAGATTGCAGTATTGCACTGTATTCCGTATGCACTATGCGGTAACCGCTCCGCAGTGAGATTAAATATAAAGGTTCGTCGTTGGAACTGCGTCGTGGATAGTTCATAGTTTGATACGCCCGGGAGTTCCGCAAACTTTAAATGGTAGACGACTATAGAGACGGGAGTTGCGCCGCACGCGACCTCGTAATCATACCCTCGAGGCTTCGACGATTTCCACATACAAGGAATAAATATCCTTTGAGGGACATTCGTCTATTTAATATTTACATGATCCGTAAATTGAATTCTTGGCTCTCTTGTTTGGTTCCTTTGAACTGTCAAATCCCCTGTGTTCCCCTTAACTGTAAGGGTATGAAATAGGTAGTTAATTAATTTATCCTTTCAGAAAACAGCAGCTATTTAGTTATATAACGTATAGCAAGAAAAAACTTGAAAAATATGTAGCCCAATAGCCTAGCTATTCTGCTATCCCAGTGAAGTTTCTAATACGATCCAGCCTTTCCACATATTTATAACAATACATTATTTGATTTCCAAGTTAGACTGATTGTTAACCCTATTTTACGACATTGCCTCCCTGAACATACAAAGCAATCCAAGCGCGCTTTAAACTCTTAAGACATTAATTTTTACTTGTTCATTTATTACTTGTTCTATACTTGATATTCATTACACGGTACAATAATCTAAAATTACGGTTAACACTCGCGACACTAATCACTTAGAAAGTAAAGGAGAAACCGGTGGACTCTATCATTAGGTCTGTCAACTCATTTATTGAAACACAGTTTAATAACATTAAAACGTATCAAATTAATATTAGCATTGTATACAAAAACTTTCTAACAATAATTTTGTAATTAATAAAGCAACTTTGCTCCTCAGTGGCGCTTCTACATTTTGTGACGTCATGTGGCGTCTCATTATATTAATTTTAATGAAAAACTCTCTTTGATCTGTCTATTTTTCATGTAATTTTGACGACCCGCATGTAGCAATAGTTACGATTCCGGATCGCCTTTCAAAGCATCCTGGGTTCGATTCCGGGGATTAAAAGATGAATTTAAATTTCTGTAGGTACTCGGTCTGTGTGTATGTTTGTGTTGTCCATGGCACCCACAACACAGGAAATCCAACTGTGGAGCTATAAGTGTATAGCGTTATAACGGGTACCAACTCAACACGCGTTTTCATATATTTTGTATAGATGGACCACACACGTGTAGTCGATGGCGGCCACTCGCTAAATATATGATAACGCGTGTTTAGTGGCTATCGCTTGCCACTAGTAGCTGTGGTCGGTGGCCCGTTTGCGCCGACCCTTAAAGAATCCCAGTATAATTTGAATATGCCTGCCGATTCCTTCATCGCACTGACTGATTCAAATGATTACCATTGCTCGTAAGTACTGTAGGGGCTACACACAATGGTCTCACACACCCAGCCATGTATATAAGACATCTACGTACTAGGTCACATCTAAAACGCAGCTGTGCTAATTACGCAGTATTAAATTCAACTACCACAAATACCTACTTTGCACCCCGAACACTTTACAGGTCAAGTGCGAATTTTTTGTAGCCAATTGAAACAACTAGATTTCTGCAGTCAGGTCAGGGTCTCCAAGACCAATATAAAATGATGAACCAGCTTGAAGTAGAATTATTAACTCTATGAAAATAATACGGTAGTTAAATGTAGGCTTTATTTTCAATAAACAATTATAAGAAATACATGAGACACAATACAGAGTATCATGAATAGTAATTGTTGTATTGAACCAAGTGTTTAGCTCACAATACGTCGTCATCATTGTTTGTCTAACATTGTGAAGCGGTATTACAGTATTCCACATTGTTATGTTCTTCAGATTTATACTCTAACTATTGTGATTTTGTAGAGGATTAAAATTTGTGTAATTTCTTTTTCTACTTCCATTATCTCACATTCTTTAAGGGTGGCAGTGAGGACGGACGAACCTGCGTTTAATTTTTACCCGACTGCTTTAGAAGAAGGGTAATGTTTTACTAGCCCAAACGGCTTAAAGGATACCCTTCATGAATGGCATAAGTCAACTATAATTTTTTTATTAAAAAATATTATCGCAGTCGAGTTTTTTGTTTGCGTATTCATGAATACTTGCATTCATTAATTATATAATTAAAAATATACAAGGGTGTCGCTTGAAGATCGTAAACCGCTCACAGTGAAGTGTAAACCGAGAGAGGGCGCGCAGGTTATGTTCATAGGAATTTAATATGAACGTAGCCACGGCGCAGCGGCGCGCTGGGCTGAGTACGCACTCCGATTTAATACTGTTTTAATGTGGTGTCTAGCCCATAGCCCATGTTTATGCTTAACATTAATATAATTACGAATGCTTATATTCTGAAAAACTTTGGTAATCCTACAGTTGCAAAGGACATTATTAATATTTATTAGTTTCAGATATGTTCATCAACTTCATGAAATGTAGTAATTGCATTCACTGGCCATAACTAACATGCATTTTAAATTAAATATGACTGTATCTAGAATTCTGTATGCGAAATGTGACATACTGAGGTGCACATTTACATTATAAAATCCCGTATTATATTGACGTTACATATATTATGACGTTACCCCCTAATTATAATCCAAAATCTATCATTATGGCATAGTAATATCTCAATACAAATACGCAATTTATTAAGACCAATCTATTCGACTACAATCACGACACCTTCATCAAATTAGCTATAATACTTATAATAAAATTCACGTTATTTGAAGGACACGTATTATGTTAATGCAACTGCATCATGCCGTGAAACACAACTCATCCGAAACGTGACGTCACAGTTCTTTAAAGTCCGTAAGAACATTGAAGGAGTCTGCGTTAGGTAAGACTGTACTTAGGTACCTACTGTACTAGTTGCAGTCGTTTTAGGTACGAAGTGTCTGGCGTAAACTAAGTGGTCACCACACTTCACACAGGTTTTACTTGTTACTTAAAACAACTCTGTTCATTAGCAACTGCATCGTTCTGGACAACAGTAAACATATCTTTAGTATACAATACAACCGCTTCTTTGTAGTTACAAATGATAATTGTTTTATTACTGGGCTCGTATATTAGGTATGTTATACCGTAATAATCATTCCGGACAAGAAATTTTGAATTAATTTTGAATCGACAAGTGATAATAAAAACTATAAAAAGCTATTATTTCTATATGACATTTATATTACACCGCGACGATAAAATACGTGAAATTAATGCTCTATAAAGAAACATTTTAAGTGAGAGGCGTACCATCTGCGAGATTGCCGCGGCCATAGATAATGCAATTGCAATATACGAGGCAAGCGTGTACGCCGCATGCTCCGTTTCAGACTTATCCAATATCCAAAAGCTATAAAAGATATTAGAATCTCCATTTTAAAATGTCTTTAAGGAATTTCCTTTACTTGAAATATTTATAAAATTTGGAAAGAAAATGAACAACATTATATTATGATAATAACGTGAAGTGATAGTAATTGAAAAAAAAAAACAGTTAGGTACAATAAATACAATACGTCATCATACATAAATATATACGGGTAACTCAACCCTACTACTACTAAAAAGTTCAACTAATTTCGCAATATGTTATTTGCATCCTGTAAAATCTAATAGTCATTACTTGCTTATTTACGCCTTTTCTACCAAAAAATCTATTAAAATCTTTCATCGCTAAACGACACAATGTTTTACCCTTCCATTCGTTTTGTTACAAATCAACTGAGCTACGTTTCACCTTTGTCGGTATCCTTAAAATGTGCTAAAGTATAGCTACAAATAAACGCATAGAAAGATCGTGCTCAAGATGCTAAAGGAGCAGCCTCCTCACAGCCGCTTAACTCGTTCGCTCTCTGCAATACGTGCCAGCTTCCGGATTTCGATGCTCAAATCACCAGCCAGCCCAGGTTCTAATTAAATGTTGCGTTAATTACAAACACATTGCTCTTTTTTACTACTCAACTACCTATTTCTTTATAAATATTTTTTGGTAGTCATTAACGTCATAGTATCATTTCAGAGGCCTGTTTAGACGTATAAAACGTCGATCAATAAAATCATATTACATTAAGCTAAGGGTATATTATACACAAAACAACCAAAAACGATAGAAAAAATTCAGTAGGTTTGAATTGAAGATTTTGGATGAAACTAGATGCAATAAATGCTAATCGATATGCGGGCGAAGCGCATTGAGATGGCGAGGTGGGTACAGATGTTGTCGCAGCCGCTTCGGTCGCAATGGGAGCAACAATTCGCAAAGACAGGCACTGTGCCAGCAAATGCCTCGCCTACTGAACATTTAAGTTGCATTAACTTACAGTAATGCGCCTCTGACGCTGGGGATTTTAAAATTGAGACAGTCTAGTGTCATTGTTGTCACATCCAGCTTTAGAGAAAACAAACGGAGGCCCTTACAGTTTTACGTTGACTTTCCCGTTAATTCCAGCGTATAACTTTTCCTTTTGCAATAACTTCGCCGAGACTAATTTTTCGTAGTCCATCGACATGTACTTACAGTCTTTTATGCGAGATTAAAAATGCTGCGACGAGTCGAAAATTTTAAGAGCATTCGCAACTTTCCAAGACACGTATGAGGGAACTTTAGCAATAAAATGGGAAAAAGAGGCTTCCCGGGCCATAGCTTTTACAAAGTTGTTCAAAGTGGCGCACTCAGTGGGAGCTAAGTTAGCGGTGGTCAATAAACTTAGTCTCACGTCGGCGGCGTTAAGTCTTTTAACAATAAGTAACTTTTATATTGTTGATTTTTCTCGTTTACTTGAGAATACTTATTGCTTGCTAATAGTCATTTAAATATTACGAGTATTGATGTCATTAAAATATGGAATAATTATATTATGAAATTATGAATACAGTAAAAACACACTGTTGAAAACTAAAGCTTCCTCATTAGTAGTTCAAAGCTAATTCAGAGGTAAAAAATATAAAAGGAGAAAATTTCAGTATTCAGTTGAACGAGATTAATTTGGCAGAAGCTCAATCGCAAACGAACAGCGACAATGTGCGCAGAGCCCCTGGAGCGTTTAATTGAGCCATCAGCGTATCTGCACAAGTAATCAGGGAAGGAAACTAGTACGCCCGATTGCTTTTTAAAGACGACCATTGATAGAAGAGAGATTTAAGTACACTAAATTACTGACTTTAGCACGACTATGTAAAGATATTCGAATGTAGGTTGATTTAATATTAACTACAACATTTGAGCAAAAAAATTAGGGTTTATTTATGCCTATTTTTCATTGTTTTTTAACAAAATTTCTAGGTATAATAATAATTGTAAGTATGTACTCCTACAGCATTAAAACCAGAAGCACGAAGTTATCAAACATTTATATGCCCGGAAAAAGGGAGCAGGAAAAAAACTAAAAGCAAATTTAGTACATGTCATCTTACAAACGGCGAGCCAGAGGCACATTCGTATCATTGTTACGAGGGACCCGCGTCGGCGTTACGAGGGATCCTGAATGTTGACAGCTGTTGAATAAGAAACTCGTCACGAGATTGATAAAATGTCGGCCGGCCGAGCTTCAATCTACTAGCAGGCATGTTTTCATTTTGAAATATCTCATGTCGTAAAATTCTGATTTTTCTGTAGCTGGAGTACATTTTACTTATTAGACCACGTCCTCTGAGAATTACTGGTTTTTGAAACAGGAAAATACGGGATAGTTCTCGGTAGACGAACAAAGCAACGTAAGACTTTACGAAATTGGATTAAAGTTCTTAGAACCGTTACCGCACTTAAAGTGAGCACAATTCAATTTTCTGTTTTCACAACTAAAAGGGAACTAGGTGTCTCCGAGGAGCACGTCGCAAATGTTTAACTTAGTTACATACATTAATCAGTGTCTTGAAGTAGCGTATCAACACTAAAAGCTTACAATATGTTACCAAATAAACCATTGTTAGATTCATATTTTAAGTTATTAAATATTATTTGAATTAATTTTATAGCTGTGTACGAGTGTGTACGACTCTTTTTCAACAATTGCTTTATTAGTTTAATTAACACAATATTTTATTAAAGCAACTATAACAGTGACTAACACCTTAACCATTCTTTATCTAATGGAGTTATAATACTTATGATTGATTACGAATTTCCTTTATGAATTAAACAATTAATATTTAAGATCCGTATATACCGTAATCTACGAAAATGTAATTCAAGAGACAAATGATTACCTGCATTCACAGCATTAAAATAGGCTACTGTTTTATCTTTATGACTGGCTGATATCAGTTGAAGCTTAATATTGTTTTAATGGGCTCGTGAGTTGCTTCGAAAACAAGGCGAGCAGTAAAAACGTGGACACTCACGCATGGCCCATGTGGCTGAGCGTCGGGCGATTTGTACCGTGTTAGTGAGCCCACATCACGCAACAATACATGACTAATGCTCTAAGCATGATTTATGTAGCATTGCTCTGGAAACAATTCTTGTTTTAACAGCTACAAAAACTGTCGCGCGTTCCGAGTCGCAGTCATATTAGCATAACAGAATCTAAGTCCTGGGTTCTTAACCTGATGGTATTTATCTTCGCAGGGGTAAATTAGCTATTTTTTGAGGGTAACGTAGGACCTAACTATTAAGATTGTGAAAAAAAAATACAAAAAAAGCTATTTGTTTTAATGTTTTGATAACATTTAAAAACGGGTTCAAATCAATTTTCGTTATAGGTCACCGGGGTAACGATATTGAAAAGGTTAGGAACCACTGATCTAAATGGAAGTCTTTAGAAAAAAGTTGAGAATTAAGAAAGTCATTGCAAATGCAGACATATTCGATAAACATGATTATTATGATAAACGAAGTCGAGACCCGACGGGGGGTAATGTTTAATGTAAAGCTAAAGCAACGGAGGCAACGTACAGCGTACTTCATTAAGAATTTCTTATCAAAGGGACGGATTGCTTTAATCGCGGCGACAATATTATCCCTGAGTGCTTTATTTTTAGGGATAATATTAAAGAACGTCAAAGCAAAGAATTTGGGCTGAGAACGCGCTTAAAACATTAATCAATTTCTATGGATGCTTCTAATTCTGTAACATTCAGTAAATGGAGCTTTTTTCCTTGTTAAAGATTCTATTCAAATTTTATTACGGAATCCATTAGTAACTCAAAGCTTTTGATTAAAAAGGAAATTTCAGGAGCAGATCATCAACCTGAACCTCAGAAACGAGACAATTTTATACATTAAAGTTCGTAAATTTCCATCATGTCATCATTTTCATTATACTTATTTAATAATCTAACAAAAATATAAAACTAATTTTACGACAAATGTTCTTACAACTCTGAATTTAATATCGTGTACTGGCATTAATGATGTATCAGGCAAAGGAACGGATGCTATTCTGATAATGCCCGACCTGCGAATACTTGTAGTAACAAAAAGCAGACCAAAGTAGTCTTTCTCATTGGCATCTTGGCGCTCCACATATCGAACAGTGGTCGGCATGCGACACTCAAGTAAAACAACGATGTTTTGAAACCAGAATATTCATATATATCCTCGTATATTAAAACGTGAAGCCTTCAAATTTGGATCCCCTTTTAAGAATAATGCCAGCACGTACGACGGTCTGCTGATGAAAATTGACCTTAACTGATTATGGCGAATGATATTAATAAATTCGTTCGATATTTCTCGCTGGCATATATTACATGAGTATCGACTTCAACTGTGTGTGAATGGGACCTTTCGTGTGACATATGTGCGACATGGGGGTATCAACATAATGTAGTGTGCATTGTGCCTTATTTCCTAAAAAATAATGCTTTTATATTAAATATTATAACAAGATAACATTTATTTTTTACACTTCTCCATGTAAACTTTAACTATGCCAAATCTCAAACTCTTACGTTCTTGCCATATTTCTAAAAAGGGATCCAAAGATTAACACTTCAGATATTAATATAAGTACCTATTATGTTGGAAAAAGCTCCGTTGTACTGATATTGACAAGTTCACACGAACATGTATCGATGCTATCCGAGTGGTTACAATAATGGATGACGCTGTTGTTCAACCAAAAGAAAACTCAGGTAAATACGTTTTCTGTTACGAGATAATATTTTCGAATTCAAATGCTAATTGCATCCTTCAAATAATGAACGTAAAATACGAAATTATTGTTGAAATCACAAACTGTTATAATAAAACCGGGTTTGTGTTCACCAAATTGTCTTTTTTGTATAAACTATCATTGGTTTTCACATAATATTTTATCGATAACGTAGATCAAAATTTAATCATTTTATGAGACAGATACAGACAGGAGTAGATGTCAAACAAAAATTTTAATACTATATTACTTGCAAAGTGTATAAATTATATGCTTACGTTGGCTTTATACGCGAGGTTGTGCTAATGTTACGTTAAAGAACATGGAATATAATTTAAACAGTTTCGTTGTTTTAACTTCAAACCATATAATGCGTCAGTTTGTGTAATTTTAATATGAATTTTACTAAAGGAAAATTGCTAGAGATTCCAACGAAACTCGAGTATCGACTTAAGAGAATCACTACGGATGAAGGTTTTGTGAAAAGAAAAAGCTAAAGAGATTAAATATATAGTACATGCTTATTAAATATCTCTGAGTAACTAAGATTTACCTCGTAATACTAATTCTTGCCTATTTACCCAAAATTAGTAATACAAACATCGATCGAATAAAAACGGACCTAACTAAGTAACATAATATAAACGACCTATTCCGTTTTAATACCAAAAAACTAATACCAGTGGTATTAGTTTATTATCGTAGTGAATTTTTATTCCGAACGAATACCACTCATAATTAACTCAAAATTTGGTACCCAATCTATTCCCAACGAATACCAAAACATAACTCTTAGTACAGTCACAGAAAAAGTTTATTATGCTTTTTAATCAATTTAATTTTTACTTAGGGAGATTCACATACCAATTTTTTTTCCCTGCAAAAACGATTTCCTATTGTTTAAAAATCCAAACCAACCAATGACAGTTAACCGTTGAGCAATGAAAATTTAAATAACTACATGAGGTCACAATGGCTAGAAGATGAGAATTTTGTAGACGTTTGGTGTATCCATAGTGAACGTCATCGAACTACAAATGCCACAGAATCTTGTCATTTAAAACTAAATACTACTGTGCCGAAAAACGCAAATTTATATCAGCTTCTGATAGCGCTGAAAGAAGATGCAGCCTTACAAATACTACACTTAAACGTGTTTAATAAGACTGATTTTGATTTAAATATACGTTATTTAATCTCACATTTCACAGCATTTTTATTACTGACTGTACCTTTATACCATTTTACTAATTTTGGGATTCGTTTATGAGTGGTATTCGTTCGGAATAGAATTTTACTGAGATAATTAACTAATACCAGTGGTATTAGTTTTTTGGTATTAAAACGGAATAGGTCATATAAACCAAATCAAACAATGTTAACAATAATTCTCAGCCGACCAGTGCTCAGGAAACGATTGATGATTACAAATGGGAATAGACAGAACATTTCAGAAACCTTTATTACATTTCCGAGAATATTAGAAACAAGCGTTCATAAAATGTGATCGGAAAACATCTAACGTAGGTAGTGTCAATGTCCTTTTCGTCAATAAACGCTGTCTGTTTGCAACAGAGGAGACGAGATGAGACGAGACGAGCTAAATTTTCTGACAGAAAGATGATTGTCAGATGAATTTCGGTTTTATTTTTTCACCAGATATCTGCTGGAATTAAAATTGTAATATTCTGGAACATTAAAAAAATACAAGATAATATTCAAATGTGACCATTTACTTACCATACTCTTTCATGTACTCAACAACGCAGCAATACTTTTTATTTTATTCAATAAAATTGTGAAGAAAGTGCTGCCAGTCTCATCAACTGAGTGGGTAGTCGTTAGTAAGTATCAGATAATAAGCTTCAAGAATCAGGAGTAATGGTCTCCATGAGCACAATACAATTGTTATTTCATTTCATTTATCAACTTTAACTGATAAGAGTGGTTGCTATATTAGCACGCTGGAGAATTATCTTCTCTATTGTGTAATTATTCTAAGTCTCTATTAAAATATACACTACTCTTTCAAAGAGGAAAGATTTTACTATTTCTGTTTGTAATGGGGATGCTCTTAGAATAGCCCCAAAATCTACTGCATTGATTCTAAAACCTATTTCATCGATATAAAATTACATCATCAACAATTAACATAGGTTGTATTTTACGTAGTGACCAAATTTATTTTCACAGTACAATAGATAAAAACTACCAAAGCGAAGCGGGGGCACTTCACTAGTTTCAAATACAGACGTCTTAACAATATTCTGCGGAATATTGGATGGACGGGCAATGCTCGTCTAGCGCTACAGTTTACAAAGAACATAACAAGAGCTAGCCGCATTTCGTGTTTTCACCATTAAACTGATGGAAAGCAACATCGCTTGCACAAAATAAGAGGACTTTAAGAATAAACGCAGCATACTCTGAGCTCATTGCTTCGTTCAACTTGATATATTTGGCCGCATGAAAATAACTACCGTCATTACCGACAGCGTTTAACCCGTATTGCTTCATTAACTAAATACACGAACGAAAAGAAAACGACTACTATCACTTTAGTGTATGTTGTATTGTTTTTGTTTTAATATGTTCTTCTTCTTACAGTCTTATGTCGCCGACGCCATCACTTACTTTGCGATTTATATTTCCATAACCTCCGACGTCAATATCTCCTAGCTTATTCTCTTTAATAGAGCGTAATTGGTAAATATAGATCATTTAAGGCTCTAATAGGCCAATTTTTCAATTACCGTCTAACTCATTAGAGGTTACTCAACTGTTACATATAGTGATTCATACAACTCTACCGTTCACAGTTAGCTCTAACTCATGTTAATTGTTGCTAGTAACGAGATGTTAATTTAAATATATTACGATACCATAAATATGACGTGTTAAATACGGCAATTGTATAGTTTAAAATGTATCCATTGTACGTCTGCAAGGCGTACCGAAGAGGATAATTTATCGCATGTGCTAAACATCCTCAGTATGTACTGTAAGTCTATAATAAGAAACATTCTTACTCATACTCATTCGTCATAAAGTAATCTCATTTATTTAAAATACAAATACGATATACTACAAGAATTTTAGTTGCTACACTAATGAACTTATTCAAAGGTTAACTTTAAAAGCAGTATTTTCTTCTCTTATAAAGAGAGCTTCTAATGGGATTATTATGATTTCGTTATATTCGAAAAAAAACTACATTTCATTCGTTTTAGCTTTTCCAATTCAGTATACGAGTAAAGCTATACTTAAGTATTCGTGTACTGTGTAGTAGACGTTGTGTACTCATAAGATTAGTCTGTATATCCGTGTATCTCTCCCACTACACGTTCGAAACCATAATACATCACTATAATAGCCAACCCTGGGCGTATGTCCAATGAAACACGGCCTCTTTGTTTTAGGCCGCCATAAATTGCGACACAAACAGCGCATTTCACCAGTATCCAATGTCCAACAAATCGTTGCTACGTATGTGGGCGAATCGTTGAGAACCACAAACACGTCTCGTATCACGATCGCAAAATTTGACAAATTACCATGTTACAACCCGAATAAACTAGCTGAAAATTATCGGGTTAACGAAACATATCGGCCGAAATGATATCTTTATTGCGATCTTGTTAATAATGGCGGGGGGCAAATTAATTCATTGCACGGCAGCCAGGCCTATCGGCAAGATAAGTTTGGGCCCCGGGGTGTCGAATGTGAACTATCGTAACGAGATCGGTCTTTCTTGGAACGTTACTTCGAGTCCTCTGAATGGTGGAGACTGGCGTCGACCACATGTGCTCGGTCGGTTATCACGATTCTCGCATCTTCATTTTCAGCGTTAACGAGCTCGGGTGGAAGCGGGGCGGCGCGGGGGAGGAGGGCCCTAATTTCGTCCCATAATGATTCTAGTTTTAATACGTCTTCAATTTACATACCTCGATTATGGCTTGGGATGTGTAACCAACCATATACTATTATTTAGTACATACGTATACGTGCGTAGAATACATATTAAACTGTTGTACCTAAATATGTGCGAATAGATCTCATAAGATTCAAGATAAGAGAAATCTTCGTCGAAGCAGAACGCGGATTCTGCCGAAACTACTAGCACAACTTAGTAGTTTTTATTTTGATTATTTGATTAGACCATGTTCCTCGCTTAGTTCTAATATACAAAATCCCAAGGAATGTATACCGGTAAATTATAAGATGAATGTAAAATTCCTGAGCGTCTGTCTCAGTTAAATTACTGCGGTAATTCCACCCGGAAGGTTTAAATAATGTAGGAAGCAGAGTTAACGCTGTGTACGATATCTCTACCATCTTTGCTTTCATTATGAATGAAACAAGCAAAATGATTAATGTTTGCACAAATTCAATTTGGTTGTTTCATTTCAAATGAAACAACGGTTGATGGGAGAATAAAACATTAGGTTCCAGCATCGGACTTATGTTTAACGCCTTTCTGTGATTGTGTAGGTAACAACCTTGATAAAAACAGAAAAATATTTTTGTTTGGTTTCGACGCTCGACAAGTTGTTTACTGTTGTGTAAATCTGTTTACCGAATCGGGAAGACAAACAGTTTTGTCGTACCGATGATTTTTTTGTAAAGCTGAAGAAAATTCTGAGCCTGTCAATTTGTTATAAGTCTGTAAACACATTAAGTAAACTACGAGTCTCGAACGACGAAACATCCATAGATTGTTCCATTAATATTAATAACTTTCTTATTATGGTGGGCTTTACAACGAAAAGTTTTACATTTTCCCAAAAAAAAATCTCCACGACTTTTTATATCAATACTATAAATAAAATTATCATGCTAGAAACTAAATAATGTACAACTAAATCAACGAACCGATTCATGGTCCAACATTATGATATTTTTTTATATAAAATCTTTGCGTAACAATTAAAGAGCATATTTCGTTGGTGTTCTCAAGAAAAAGGTGGTTTGGTGGAGATTTTGACGCAAATATCAGAAAGGACGGCGGCGGCGGCGCCCACGTTGACAGGACAATGACGATTTATGCCTCGTACAGAAGCCGACTCCGCCGCGGGCACGCGTTCAATGGATCTCATTGATATTTATTTATTTATTGTTACTCACCGTACAACCCACTGAACAGGCTCCGGAACATACACATTCAACGATTTAAAGAAATTTCATTACAACTGAATCTTTTTACTTTTATTTAATAAGAATTGCCAAATATACATATTACATACTACGACTTTTGTACATCACAATATTTACATATTGACTGACAATCTACTATAACATTACCAACGGTACTCACAATTTTCTAGTCTGAGGATGTAGCCAATTTAATAATTCCACGCTACAATTCTCTTTATAAGTTCCACTCCATTATAGGTTATTTATTTATACTTCTTGTATTAGTATTATCATGACATGGACCTACTTGTACATTACAATAATACGATACAATAATTAATTAAAACTACAGAGTATTCCACGCGACCTAAGAGATTCTGTTCCGTGACATGGCTTGTATTATTTCCATCGATTTGATAACGCATTTTCTCGATATAACAATTTTCACGGTAGGCACCAGTGAATTCTTAAGCCTTCGATTATTTATGTGGCTCTGGTTCGGGGTCGGCTAGTCCCCCCTCCCCTTCCCCCGCGTGTCACTTGTAAAGAGGAGTAATCGTGCGCTGCTGTCGGCTGAGTGAATTTTTCCATTCGGAAAATAGTCCGAGGAATTAGATATAGCGATACTTATATTGAGGAAAGCTGGCCGCCGTCTTCCCAACGCCCTTTCCTTTCATTGTGAATTGTATCCCTCGAAGGCATAACATAATCGTTTTTTCACATTCTAAGGATTTATACCCGAGAAATCTGCCGGAAGCGTATTATACCGTCGAGTGCTTTATATAATAGACATGATTGTATTCGTGTTCAAAACACGACAATAACTAAATTATGCATTACAAAAACTGTCGTCACTAAACATTTCGACGACCTTGTGGTCCGTAATAACCATGTTTGACCAGTTTTCTTGAACATAATAGGTCTTCGCTATTGGATACATTTAGTTAGCTAGCCTTAATTTTTAAGTAGTTATAGGACTTACCAGAGAGGTGACCCTAATTAGGATTCAGATTATGTAATAGAGCTGGCAAACGTAATTATATTCAATACAACGTGGCAAGTGTTCAAGATTCTTAGTGAACTAGAATGTAAACATCGAGCAAATACCGAAATTTTCTATTCGTGCTCCAAGTGTCCCAGAGTCGGTGTTTGACCTAGTTCAGCTTACAAACAAAACAAAAGAATAAGATGTAAAAGAAAGACCGTGATTTAATCCCATAGTCTTTTGAACTGGAAAGAAAAAGAAGCGTACTTAAGTACATCCAGAGTTATTGAATTAAATAAAATATTTAGGTAAATCATGATTTAAATGCATGATTAAAAAACATGATTCATATTATATTTGAGCTTCCTTCAACAAATTTTATTAGATAGAAGTTATCACAAATATACGACGTATCGTCTCAAATTCTCTTAAGACATTCACCTACTCTAAGCTCAGTGACCCTAGAACGTTGACTGAATCAATGAATCGGCATCTATCACTCGTAACAAACGCAAACACTGGCCTACATCAGCTTCCGATGGCCGATTGACATACTAACATTGACTTGCATGTTGTATGCCACAGCTGCCACGAAGACATCTTTATATGCCATATGTTTTATGGATTTGTAAAGTATTCCGCATGGTGTTATACTGAGATCACTGTTTATCACTCTGTTTTGATAGTTTTAAGGTTCATAATGACGTATGCACAGGTTATACGTGTATTTTATCAAGTTTCACTGGATATTTAGCCTAAAATCTGAATTAGTTAAATGCGATTTCTGATTACAAATATAGATTAGATGTTTCACTTTGATTCATTTTAATGTTGCTGATCTTTTTATTCAACTATATATTATATTCAACTATATTCTCCGATTTCCGAGTCACCAATCTTTTTGAAAATCCTTGCCTGTTGCCCCTGACCTAAGACAAATCCAGGAAACCGTGACGAATGGAAGCACTAGTCGGAAGTTACTGTCCCTCCATATTCTCCCGCAATACACTAACATTCTATGCTCGGTAATCTACAATTTTCCAGGCAAGTAGCGTCGAGGACCGTAAGCTCGGGGCTCGGTATCGCAAACAGCTTCCCGGAGGACTAACGAGCCAGATAAGGCAGGAGTACTGCACTCCTCGGTAGCTATTCTCATTTAAAGTGCCATACAAAAACGTTCGAACGTGTTAAGCTGGATCATAAAACATCTCATCCATGCAGATAACCCAAGTGTATCGGTAGAAGCATTCTTGTATTACAATATACACAATCGATACATTGTATATTCTGGTACAAGTAGCTATTACATTTTATAGCAGTAGCAAATAGATTATTGCACGATAAACTAGACAATAAATAATTAGGATCAAACAGCACGTCAATTCCATTGTAGATAATCTCAGAAATACGTAACTGTACAGTACACGGAGCGTTTTGTTATTAATTAGGTTAATACCTCAATAGTTAAGTGGTATTCCACCTGTAAAAATACACTAGATTATTAAACAATTCCTAAACTTATCCATTATTTTTTAATTCTAGCGGAAGAACAAGATTAAGAAGCCAATGTGTCTCTAAAGACCACGACATACGATGACGAATGGATGGAGACCATTAATGTGCAAATAATAGATGTTCTATCTATCTCTAGTAATTGAAGCAAAAAAGTTGCAAAGACATAGTATTTATCGCAAAATAAAAAAAATAAAAAAATATATCGTAAGTACAAGACGCGAACAACTCCAACAGCTATTACCGACCACAGATAGAGTGCACTTATTCTAGTAATGGGCAAAGTTACTGTCTCAAGTAGAGTCAGTTTCAGTAAACAAACTGGAGAAGATAAAATATTATAACAATGTGAAAAATATATTAGCCAACGCGGCCCGAAATTTGAAGGTAGCATAATCGATTCTTAACATAACTGTGAATCATCGTTTCGACGACAAATATTCGAGGACAATCAATCGATTTACTCGACTTTACAACAAAAGATAATACAGAAGCAACTTTGATTGTATTCTTTTAACTCTTTTGTTATGCATATTTGTTTCTTGTTATTTCTAAAGTTTTCATGTCTCAATATTATAGCCAAGTATGAACATTGACTCAAAGTTTTCATCTAAATTTTCTTTTCTATAAAGTGCAAATATTGGTACTGTCATAGCGGTTCGCTTTTATGAATATCAGGTCGCGCCACACGTCATTGGTGCATGTGTGAATATCTAACGGTGGCACTATCTTTGACAAACACACGATATTCAAAGAATAAACGCTTAGATAAAGATCTCTAATTTGGAACTATACAGCATTGGCGTTTTTGTTAAACAGAATTCCATAAAGGACATCTATTTTTATACGAGTATAAACAGCTGACATACAAGCAACGTACTAGTCATCGCGTTAACGTAAAAGGCTGTCACCGATGCTTTCCTAACTGAGAGCGTTGTTAGTTGGAATTGACTCATATTTTCAAGCGAAATTTAAAACATTTTACAATTGAAATTCAATCAAGAATGTAAGGTCAAACGTAGATTGCAATATACTATATTCTTGGATTACAATACATAATATTAAATTAAATGGCAATTATGTTTGTAGGCATCCGTATATTAATATTAGATTATGCCATATTTTATGACTACATAATGTATCGTTCAAACATCACGACGAATAAATCAGTAGGTAGACAAGTAGATTTAAGAGATGAGAGTAAAGGAGTACCGTATATTCAATACCACGTTTAAGTGGCTCACAAAAACTTAAACAGAATATCGGATTACGAGAGTAGCTGTAGCAGTTGTCAATCATTAATTTTTCTAAAGCGCCTTGGATACAATTTCGTGGTATTTTGTAACAAAGACCCAGATATGACCCTCAGTTACAAGTGAATGGTTTTTCAACTACTTTTTCTAATCGTTCCTATTACAATTATCTACAGAGAGCCGTCGTAAAATTAATTTTTAAATCCGTTGCGATTCCAAGAGATATGAAAAACTGCGATTATTACAAGCAATTACGTAGGTATAAAGTAGTTTGAATTTTTTGTTAAAAATAAAAGAATTGTTCTTGTAACTGTAATATAATTTACATCATCCAAGATAACTATAATTGCCAGTGCAAAAATTTGTTTCATAGACCAACCAATAAATTATAATACTTGATTTTATATAGTATCTGCTTATGTGATTGCAAATTTATATATTTTTTTTATTTGTAAGTATATATAAACTTCTATATAAATAAACTTCTGCAGTTCTTATTCTTTGATATGACGTTATAAATTAGTGTAGTGGAAAAATCCGTATAAAAAAATAATGCATAGCGAACGCCTAAAACGTGACTAGTGCAATTATAATATTAGTTCCAACTTTGAATAGTACCATGCAAGCAAAGTACTCGTAATTTAATAATACGACATATTTACATAAAGTATACTGATTTCACGGCAAACTTAAACATTACAATGTTTATATTTTTTTTTGCAACCAGACTACAAGAGGAACTTACAAAGGTAAAACAAAGTTATTTCTCAAATTTCCATAATTAAAATATACAAACGTGTTTAGTCTTCACGCCCTACATGGCATTACCTAGTCACTAGTAATATTGCATGAGTGGACAGAAATATTCGTAGATAGACCTCGAAATCCTTGTAATTATTGTTATTTTAATTTTAACCTCTGGCACCAATACCCTTACAACATTATGAATAGATACAAAAGGATGTAAATGAATGCGCATTTATAAGCATTGGTACCTGTCCCCAGTAGGTAACCTTGGTATAGTAAACAGGGTAACCAATAACCATAGACATTTAAATAAATGTATTCTCACGTTATTACATAAGGACCAGTAAACCATGAAGCTTTTGACAAGGAACTATGAACGTACAAATCCTACTAATATTATAAATGTGAAAGTTTGTAAAGATGTTTGGATGTTTGGTTGTTTGGATCTTAGTCCCTCCTTTGTCCCAGGGACTCCCTCCTTCACGCTCTAACCGTTGAACGGATTAAGCTGTTTCTTGGTACACATATAGGTTGCATCCAGGAATAGGACATAGGATACATTTTATCCCGATTATAGGTTCCCTTGGGATAAATCCCATATATTTTTAAAACTACTCTTCTGCGGGCGACGTCTAGTAACTTATATTTTACTGGACTGAGTAAGGAGTGTAGTTTTTCGAGCGTGACA
>LGAG01000165.1:460349-471521 GCA_001278395.1 Lerema accius
GAAGACAGGAAAAAAAGCTACCAAGGTGGTTGTCACTTTACATCCCTTAACATTAAAGTGCATAAATCAGCTACTTTGAGTTCGTAGTCCTCATTGTTTTTATTGCAAACTTGCTTGTTATGTAACAACACCTCAGACTAAACTCAACTTAACTAAGCCATAGAGTTTAATACTTTAATTCGTAATCTAAGCACTAAGCCAATAGAAAAACGCGGATTTTCATTAACACAATGACCTTTCCTTGCTATAATAATAGTCCATAGTATAACAGATTAATGATTCGGCATTGGCATTGACCGGCTTGGATAGAAACATGGAACAAGTGGTTTGTTTAAAATCATTCGAATGCAGAATTAATTTATCATTCATGGATTTCATCAACGCAAGTCTCATTAGTCAAGGTCGTTCAGCGTCGTGGGTCTCATCCATGAGAGCCTAATTTACCATGTCATTGCTTTGCAACAATGTGTTACTCCATTTATTAAAGTCTACAATTACAAAATGGTTTCTCTTAATCAATTAAACAAATTCGGAGTTCGAAATAGACACTTACGTGGAACATGTAACTTTAGTCATAATATACATACCTACAAGTATGTGATGAAGTTATAGTTTCATAAGGTTTCAGGGCTCAGAGGTGCTCCTGAGGTCATTTTAACATTAAAATTATTTTCAAGAAGTTGTACTTGACAAAATAGATTGAAATAAAGGATTGTAAAGAGGACATAAAGAAACAAAATTCCTGATTAATTCCTAAGCTCCTAATGCCATTTACGTTTGTAAAATGGAAAATTCTATACCAAAATAAAACTTGTATTAACAATTAACAATTTATCTCATCTATCGTGAACGTAGCGCATAAACTCGCCGAGAGGTTTTTTCCAAGGCAAATAAGAATGTTCGTAGGCAATTAAAACATATCTAAATACCTACTTGTGTCAAAAATATTTGTACAATGACAAACCACAGCCAATAATTATCTTCATAATACAGGGTAATAAAATAGCGTCTTCCTTTTCATTTTACAGATAAAAAGTTTCGCAGGACATATTTATTAATGTAATTAACGAGTTTTCATTTTACTTTTGTGGATATCCATTTCCTCGAATACTAATATGTTTTTACGATAAAAATAAATAATAATGTTGGAGTAATGTCGGGATAAAGCTGAGTGGTTCAGATACTTTTCAAAGAGCCGTAGCCTCGTTCAAACAAACAAGACATTTACTTGGGACTCAAAGAAATAATTGTGATAGATTTGAAAACTAAAATATTATTTGATTATTTCAAGTACCTATTAGCAGTAGAAATGCAAGAATTCTACTGTTGTTCTACCGTGATTATAATCCCTGTAACTGGGTCGAAATATCGGCATAAAATTCTCTTATCGAGAATCGTCAGAAACAGATTGTGTAGTTATTATGTAGCGTTGGAAAACCGTTACATTTATGTTTCACTTAGTTAAGGTTCATGTTTATTCTAATTCATATCGTACATAAATATAATACGCGTCTACTTCAAACTGTATGAAAATTAAGCGTGCCGCTTTTTTTCTGGCTATTGTGACGACGTCGCATGATTTAGGGACGGCGATTCTGTGCCGAAGTGAAGTGTAGTTTCTTTTAGAATTTTGTAAATGAATACGGCGCGATTAGTAATTTTTTAGTTTTCGTTGATAATGCCGACAACTGTAAGGACTTAATAGTCTGTTAACTAATACTCTCAGTAGACTGTCAAAACCAATTTATTGCACTGAATATTAATTAGCGAAGTACATATAGATATGTATAAGAATATGTAGCACATATTTATAGATTCGTGTCTAATGGTAGAAGGATGAATGAATGTGTTAATACTCGTAGACACTTTAAACACCATAAAGCACATATCTAATTAAATGTGTCAGTAAATGGATCTAAATAATTTCTGAATGTTTTACTTTCCTACATTCTGAACTCAACTCTACGTTATTATTACTTATCGTTTAAAAATATCAAAACTGTTACGCATCATTATACGATAACTTATCTTATACTAATTATATCCACCTTTGTGTTGGTAAATAATGTTTAATTATAGCGATTTAGGTGCAATTATTAATTAATATTGTTGCAATTTAGTCACTAAACAGTATATTTTTTCTAATAACTCAAACGTACAGTGAAGTATTACTTGAAATAGATTGCATTTGATGACCCCGTAGCCTAGTTGTTAGTGACCCTGTTTGCGAAACGAGGGGTCCCAGGTTCAATTCCCGGTCGGGGTAGACATTTTTGTGACAGAAAAATCCTACTGCAGGGGTATGAGTGTGTTGGCGTTTAGCGTTTATTTTACCGTATAACTCCATGATTTAAAACATGTCCGGGCAGTCGTCTAATTGTTAATCTCATTAAAGGTAAGGCGGCTGTGGCGGTGTTCCTTGTGTAATTAGATGCTCTCAATTAGTTAATTAAAAGCCGCAATAGAACTTAAAAGGCCAGCTGCACTTAAAAAATGTGCCACGCATTGTTAAAGTCATTTAGAGGATTAGGTAACTCTTTTACCATAGGTATTTATCGTTACTAGAGGACCCGTACGGTAGACGAAATTTAATCATATAATGTTATAATGTCAAACAATAAAATATACTCTCGTTCGAGATCTTTATCGGGCTAATGTCATCTGTCTGTCAACAGAGCTTCCGTCTAACGTGTACGTGTAAGTGCAAATGCATTAAACGCAGTGTGGTAGTGTGCGTTTTGTTTCCTAAAATTAATGAATTTACAACGCATATTATGTATAAAATTAATTTTCAAGCACTTTTTCTCAATGTAAACTTTAACTATGTCAAATATCAAACTCAAAATAAATTACTTTTGCGAGTAAAAAAATACGCGTGAATATGGCACAGTGCGAGCTTACCCTAAGTTTCAATAATGAAATGTCATTTGCTAATTTATTCCACCCATATGCAATGAACAAGGCATTACGGGTATGTCAATTCATTCAATTATTTACGAAGCATTCTAGAACAAAGAGAACAAATGTAAAGTAATTCGTTAATTCTATCGTTTAGAATACATTTGCCGCGGTGGTCCGCCTGCCATGTACAGTTCCTCTCAATTTACCGAAGCAAGCGTATAAATTAATAATAATAGTCATTCATTTGATTGTATCACTTAACGTAAAACATTACGTCCCATCGCTATCATACTTAACTTTTCTAGTGTACAAAGATGTTATATTCTTTTTCTTAAAACTATATTTTGACAGCTTCGAACTTTGTATGGCGAACCCACATCAATGCGTTTTAAATTTCATCGATAACCTTTATTTTAATGTAAATAAAAAAAAACAGGATGCGTTACGAAATCGAAAACAGTGTTTCGTAATCCTTCTAAAACACTTTAAAACGTCTTATTTTAAAATTACAAATGGTGAGTTACATTATGCATTAGAGGGGGCGATTTAATGGACCCGTTGTCTATACAGTACGATTCCTAAGATGACTGTCATCCGGGCATCCGAATAAAAATAGGTTAACCGAATAACAATCCACCTAGAGAAGGGAGCGAAGAAACAAGTGCGCTATCCCTCACTCTTGTTGCTCCTTGAAGTGCCTTTGTCACAAAACTTCTATAGAAAAGATGTATAGCCCTTACAGTTGCTATGTGATATCTTACTTGCAGAAACAATATAAGAAACTGAAATTTGTAACAAATGTTTTTTTCTCGAGTTAACTATGTGAGTGAATAACTTCATAAAATTGGGCTTTGATAATGACTTAGTAATACTAAACTAATATGTTATTTGTCACCTAACACATACTTAAACATCACGGGCAAATTTAAACAGAAAAACCTACAAAGATATCGAGTACGCAAGTAGTTGAATTGAAACATGGTTCATACTTATTAAAACTAATGATAACTTAAAGTAATACTAAATGACCTGTACAAAACATACTACAATTAGGTTCATTTATATCTCAAGATTACGAAGTCTGTCGTTTAATAGCTTATAATTACCAAGAGCACTGGAAAATGATAATTATTATACCTAAATCGTATTTTTCTCAATTCCTCGCAAGGTTGTCACTCCAAACATGTATCGAGGATGCTATAAATAATGTCAAAACGTCTAGAATAATTAAGATCACTATATCGATTTTTGTACTGTAATAAACCTTAATAGGATTGCTGCGACGGATTTTCCAAAACTTTTTAATTTGTGAATATGTTATATTTTAACGGGTGAGTAAATTTTTATAAAAAATCTTACCATTTTAATTAGGCTTTATAAATTCATCAATGGTAAATATATTGTTTTATATTAATGTATTGAAGTTGAAAAAATATTCTGAGATACCGAAAGTTTTTAGATCCTACTCGTAAAAATTTTCTAGTTTCTAGATATTTTCCTTCGATCCGTTGGGAAATTAACCGTTTCGCAAGTAACGTGTCTAATTTCATTTTGTAGGTATCTATTATTCTTGCAGGCAAGATCTCGTACACGCCCCACATGCGTTCAGCATTTTTTATTTAGCGCTACAGTCTGTATTTATCACCGACTTACAGACCGAACTTTATACGAAACACGAATTAATAATGTTTCGTATTAATTTAAATATGTATCTACATTAGTACATGGTCATCGACATCATTATTTCAACCACGCATTGGCTCCCAGCAACACGACAGACAGCCCTAATCAGCCGCGTCGACCAGGGGTGCATAATTGGCCTGTTTCGTCCACCGCAAACGTTTATCGACGGCTCCTGCTTTTTGCCCGCATCGTCAGATATCTTCAATGACGCCGCTCCTCACTATGTATCAATGTAATGCAATTTCATTCAATTCAATTAAGGATAAGAATTTCCGATTTTGCGCCCGAGATAAAACCTGCCCCGGCTGGCCCCACCGAACCAATGATGGATGGAGAAAAACAAACAAATTCAATTTACACCAATCTTCTCATGGTAACGAATAAAATTTTTATCAGCTTTCAATAAATAAGTTTTCCATTATAGTATGATAGTATCTTATCTTACAGCACTACAATAATCCTCAGTTATTATTACATGAATTTAAATGTTTGATAACTTCACTGATAATATTACGTTTCGGTGAAATTACAAGTGCTTTATTTAAGTTTATTTATTTTATTCTTCATATCAAAAACCAATCAAAACTTCATAAACTATTAATGTTTCTACGAGTATGTCGATAACGAAATGGGTAGATAAGACGATCTATGCGGTATTGACTTATAATGTAATTCAAGACTTCGCGTGTTAGTAATAATTCAAATATCTTTTAAACCGCTGTCGCTGTGGTAATGCTTGTAGTTCACAAAACGCAAAATGTGCCGACGACAAAAGTTTCGCTAGCTTCAATATTAACTGAGACATAATTTTATCGTACCCCGCGACATACTAATATTTTCCAACAAAATTCTACATTAATCTTTAAATTAAAATGGAAAAAATCGTTCTAAAAACCCTAAAACTCTTATAAATTCAAAGTGACTGCATAAATTATTGCGTGTTTTGATTATGTAAGTCCATTTTGTTGTGATCACAATTACATTATATCGTATTACAACGATTATGGTTAATGAATCGCAATGTTTGCTCTGAATTCCGATATACTGTACAAATGGAGAGCCTTTAGCAATCGGCTAGCTAGTCCCTACTCCCTATTATTGTAATATTTTTACACAATAATTCTCCAAAAAATTACACTGAATTCAATCAACTTCCCTCAATTATTCTAAAGAACAATTAGATAATTTCTTTATAACAATGGGTCCGCCTAAGGACAATGCTCCGAACAATTATTATTTACTTAATTGCCTTCTGTCTCTTATATTCTCTGAAGAGGAAAATTTTTATTAACACAAATTTTAACATAAATTAACAATGTTCTGAACTCAAGGTAAAATGAATTTGCGATTATAATTACAGTGAATATTGTTTCAAATGCACAATATTTTAGCTTGAAGTTTATCTACTTAATTTTCTTACCTAGCTACATCTAAATACATAAACCTATATAATAATCATACATCTTGGTATTTAAATAAATAACGCTATACGGTCAGTCTTATACGAAATCGTGCTTGTTATAGACAATATAAATACAAGAACACACTCATAGACCGCGGAACTGAAATAGATTATTTATTCTGCCTCGCTGGATATCAAACCCAGGACCTATTATACGACGTTCCATAATGGTTATCTTTGCGCCATAGGGGTTTTTATGTACCTATAATCTCTCTCTGACCCCTATACATATACGGAACTCTTTCAATATGGATTCAGGATACAGTAAAAAGTATTTTATTCCACTTGCAAATAACGTTGTAAGTTGACATAAATTTGTATTTAATTTTATTATCGGAAGAACAATGAAAAATCATCTACAAATCCTCGTTACGCGTTTTCATCATGATTGCAACACTTTATATAACATCAAGATTATACGTACCTACCGTCGGCATAATGCTCGCACTGTAATTACATAACAGAGAAAGTCTCATTAAAGGTAGTTGATCTCTTTAAGGTTTTTCATAGAATACTGTTACTGTCAATTTTAATTACATCAGTATAGTAATAAAGGCGAGAAAAGATAACACAGAAAGACAGATACTTTCGCATGTACTCGTATAATGTTATTAATACAATTTAGGCAGCTATACTGGTGTGGTACGAGGATTCATTCAAACGGCAAACGAAGTGTCGGAAGTTTACATGTCATCCGAAGACCCCGTCATGGCTTTACATAACAATTGGGACGAACGCGGTGGAGCACTATAAATTTTGCGCGGAAACGCTCAATAAATTTTGTCACTAACGGTAGTCTCATAGAAGACTATCACTACAGATCCTATCAAACTACTAACCGCTCGTTGATCGATGGAGATTTTAAGGAGCATTCAAAATCATCAGTTCGTTAGTTCGGTCGATGTGAAAATGCATGTGGAATTTGTGGAACCAATTTATCTATAAATAATGTGTAAAAATTTAATTAAACAGGTAGCATTTTAATAGAAGTACTTTTTAATTTCAAAAATCTTACGGAAACGATAAATTTCAAGCAGATTAACTTATAAATCATTACAGTAATTAAGTGTATAGCGTTACTATTATTAATCGCTATAAAAAATAAGCCTTATCATAAACAGGTAGATGGAATATACATAAATTAAGTTTTAAGCATATGCATAATGCAGTTTAGTCCTTATCATTTTTACCATAATTATCCACCGTCACGTTCGTACTATAATATCGATATCTTTATCATTTGGAAAATGGCAATAGGGGGCATAATTATTATTAATGGGACTAACATTACAAACTATGACTATAACCAAAGATTATATTATGCACTAAATATAGAGGTATATTCACTTCCCTCAATGTCTGCTTTTCTGTTTCTATTTGGTTATTGCTAGAAGTAGAGCATATTACATTTTTATGCATTTAAAAAGTATCGAGTAAGGTGCTTTAACGATAATATCATACAAATGCAGCTAAAACGACTTTTAATGTGCTCGCTTGCTCGATCTCATACCATATGAATATTTACTTATGTGCAATTTTATGGTTAACATTATGTTTATTGGTACTTTTATAATAAAGCCTTATTTGTACAAACCAGTTACAGTTACAATTGACATATACGTGAAAATATGGTTGCTAAGTTGCTATAAGGTGCATGTTCAGTCTTTTTGTACCACTGATTTAATCTGGATTGCAATTTCCAGTCACGAATGCATCATGGATTCCGTTTAGGTGCTACTTTGGTTAATGTTAGTAAAAAATATACAACTTAGCTCTAAAGTATGGAAAACGAGTTAGAAGCAGTAAAACGTATGTTTTGCAACATAAATACGTGGTCACAGCTCGCTTACATCAATAAGTAAAGTTACTGCCGTTTGTACGAAAAACCGGCTGTTGAGTTTAAGGCATTGTTAGGTTTTAACAATGACTTCAATAGTGTCATTCTGTTATTTTGTCCGTTGTGTCACGCTCTCTAGACTTATCTTTAACCATTGTTGATTGGTGTCAATGTCATCCATAGATGTTGCATGAGCGTTCAATGTGGTTCTGAACAGGTAAGACCTAACTCTGGTCACTAGATCTGTGAATACAGAAGACGTAAAGAAAACATTTAAACTACTTTTACCTTACGAGTATCGGGCCAAAATTCAAGACAAAAAACACAATTGAGCATACAGCTATAGTTTTGTCAATTAAAGCTCCCAAGAACTTAACTATTGGTTTATTGTTTGCAACATCAAAACTTTGAATTGACTTTAGTTTATTGTAGGTTTATAATAACTTTGAATGTATAATAGTACAGTCGAGGATGCATTTTTTAATTATCCATTCACATCACACTCCTACCAACTTGCATCTCTGTAGGTAAACAAATAACATTTGTGCTTGGGGTGGGAAAGTGTTGTGTCATATTCAACGATGTCTTTCTCTCTGTGTGTATTTGTGTGTGGGTATGTATTTTTGTGTGTGTGTGTGTGTTTTTTTTGTGGTAGTTTTGTACGAATGTATGTCAACCGCCGCTTGCGAGGCGATATGCCGTTACATTTGGCACTTTACGATACTATCGCTGCATCGAAGCCGATACCGATATAAACTAGGTCTTAAAATTACCAAACCAATAATATAAAAAGTCTCCTCAGTACTTTAATAGATGTATAATAAAACCAGATAACTAATAAGTACAGATGTGGTTCGTCTAGAAAAGGATTCCGTACTAAAAGTATAGATTTGTTATTGTTGCCCTCGATAAAATATTCTACTACTTAGTAACGCGTAAACATTTAAAAATGTAAACTAAGTACTAAAGGTCAAAACAATTTAAAACAATTTTATTGTTTCTGTATTTAAACAACTGTTCACTTGTCAATTTACTTGCGTCACCACAGGTTGTAATAACACCTATTTACGTACCTACCGCCCGTACACATTCTGTTCTGTAAACTATATTTACATAAGCGGAGACTAAATTGGAGTTACTCCATAATTAAATTAACGATAACAATAACGTTGTAATTTCACAGACGTCAAATTTGGAATATTTACACGCAGAAGAGACTACCCTGCAAAATACCGATCGGCATTCGATTTTGTCGAAGACTGCTTTCAGTCAACTCTAGTTTTTACTCACTAATATTCGTATTGTGTCGTTTATGGTCATTGTAATTCGAAAATTCGCGGAACAGACGTGTTGCATCTCTTTATGACTTGACATGGGACAATGGAATTGCAAAATTAATATATAAAAGAGAGCAATAAACGCTTCAATCATAGTCTTACGAGCAGTTATACTATTTTTCTAATAAGCGCTTTTTATAGGATCATTATGCGACTTTTGCAAATAATATTACGCAGAGGTTGATCAAATGCGACTACTGCGAATAACTATGCAGATACAGAAGGATTAGGCAGAACGACGTTATATGGATGGATAAACAGGATTCTAATCCTAGTAGATTATCCACAAATGTATCAATTAGGTTTCTGTTGGATCTAGGCAGACTAGTACGACGCATTTGTTTTGTCAATTATTTAAGTCACTTAAAAATAGGTAAACTCAATCACAATGGAGTCTCACTAGTATCACAATAATGGAAGTTATTAGTTAAGTTAGCAGAATCGGGCCACTGACAAAGCGTAAGTGATGAATTTGTTTGTTTGGCTTCGCTGTTGTAATTGCGATAAACGCTGTTCCGTGTGAACACATTGCGAACAAAGTGTTCATTTATACCCATAGAAAGTGTGGACTTTTATTTTTTTCACACAGACTACATTAACCTTTACGGATTAAAAACTCAATGCTTATTGTTATGCATACTGTGTTACATAAATATGCACTATTAATTGATCTATTCGCGTTAACTATAACAATAACTATATAACATAATAACTATAACTAGACAATATATCTAGTGCATGTGTGAGCTTGCTAGAATCAAGACTTATTGTATTTTATAAAATAATATAAAATCCTCAAGAATTCCGTAATTTGTTACCATAGCCGTAATCTAAGATGGAAAATAACTCCATCTTAGAAGCGTTGTTTTCCTTCAATCACTGTAATAGGTTTCTCATGAAACAATCAAGTTACGTTGCAAACTGTAATTTAGCTACAATAGGGTTTTGTGTAACTCTCTGTAATGGTCATACCACCGAAACTCAATTAATTACATGTAGCATTTTGGGGATTTCTTCCTTCAGTACCTAATGTGTATTTCGTGAAAATTTTCAAAACGTTTGTTACTAGCGTATTAAATGCTTTATTTAATTTTACTGTGTAGGTCTTAAAGAAAACAATAATGTAATGATCGCTAAACCCCCTTCTATCCTTAGTAACTAAAAACCCCGTCGATTGGTACACGATATACGAAAATAAAAAAACGTCTAAAGTTCTAAAAATAGGAAGAAACTCGGCGTTAACCGTTCGTATAACACTAGCATGAGGTCAAGAGGGAAAGCGTACCAAACGGTTGCCATTGGGTACCGCAACAACAGTATAGATGGGGATAGGTCGTGCAATACCGGATACTGCACACAATCTATTGTTGTGCAATGTCACCTATTCTGATACAATGCAACGGAAAACTATTCTAGTGTGTCTGTGTTTAGGTCACATCAGTATTATGTGTACAGAAATGAGCACACACGGGACATGAGCACTGATAAATGGAGAACAAATATTGGAGAAGGAAGAAAGAAATCTTTAAGTTAAGTCAATTAAAAAAAATTAAAAGAAACTACTGTCTTTTAGCCTTTTAGCGTCGCAAGGAGGTAAAAAATTCCAAATTAAAATTTCCAAATTATTGGAATGAGGAGTGATAAATACCGCCGGATTAAGTACTCAGATTTCTCACTATAATTATTAATTCTGTATTCCCTGAATCGAAGGCTATCCAAATTTAATTTTATCTTTTTCGATAAAAAAAAATTACAATGGGAATTTTTCAAAGTTATTGCCTTTTTTTACCAGAATTCAGTTACTTTTAAAAGACCGGTGGTCAGCGCGCCTTCGCAGCTAGCCATCCTAAAACTGTGAAATGGAAAGTAGAACGATGCTCAAGTGTGAGATACGGAATATTTTAAATGCCTGGCATTCGGCTCGCTCGCCGGCCGGTGCAATACATGTGCAG
>LGAG01000165.1:471784-492270 GCA_001278395.1 Lerema accius
AAATCTTTAAGTTACATAACTTTAAAAGAAACTAGTTTTTTTTAGCTTTTTAGCGTCTAGGTGGAGAATTCCAAAGGTTTATTAAATGAAGGATTCATATTGGAATGAGGTGTGATAAATACGGCCGGATTACTCAGATTTCTCATTATAATTATGTATTCTGTATTCCCAGAATCGAAGGCTATCCAAATTTAATTTTATCTTTTTCGATAAAAAAAAATTACAATGGGAATTTTTCAAAGTTATTGCCTTTTTAATTTCAGAATTCAGTTACTTTAAAGACCGATGGTCAGGCACGCCTTCGCAGCTAGCCTTCCTAAAACTGTGAAATGGAAAGTAGAACGATGCTCAAGTGTGAGATACGGAATATTTTAAATGCCTGGCATTCGGCTCGCTCGCCGGCCGGTGCAATACATGTGCAGTACCAGACAGCAGACAGATTAAAAAGCTTTCGCACTCTCATTCTTTTGCAGCAAATAAAACTGGCATTTCAGAATAACTATGGACTCGTTTGTTTGCTTTGTTTCATATCACACAAATGGTATGCTTTTTAAAAATTTCTGCTTGCTATAATATTATTATGTAACCTAAATTAAAATCAAGCCAAAATTAAAATGTCCCGAATAAATGATTTCTTTTTGGTTAGAACTCATTAGTAGTGTAATCAATTGATTTAAATTACTCAAATCGACGCTACGTATGTATGTAAACCGTTTGATTTAAATCAATCAAGACACTTTATTCTACGATGCCTGTGCGGTTGCCATCCACTTTACTCTGAAATTTGCTTCAGACTTTGCTATCTGCATTTATAAATTAAACCTAATTGATAGTTGAAATTCCCACTGAATATGTGTTATCACGGCGGATATGAGTATCTAAACCGATTATACTAATTATACAAGCCCACTTTAAAAAAACAAGTTTCTCGTATAAATTATTTTGCAGGTAGTATAATACTTGTTTTCAACTTGCTAAATAAATGGCAAAATATATCTAATAATTACGTAATTTTAACCAAATGCACAAAAAACAAATAGAAGCCAACCAAATGTGATTTTGGTAATCATGGATCATTGGATCAAGTGGTAATCAGGGTCTAGTATTTTTTGTAATTTTACAAATACCTATCTATCTATAGGCTTATTAACATTGTGACTAATTGGGCACTTACTATCCGAGATTATAAACTAAAAAACCATTACTAAATAACAAAAAAAACACTTGCGTGACTAGCTACACACCATGTAAGGTTCTGTAGAGTTTCATTACTTATTAATGCTTATTGTTTACCTACGTAGCTTATCTACGGTACTATTTCTATATGAATTCTAAAAAGGAGCTTATTGTTCTGCAGTAAGATAAAATTTATTTTTAAGATAAAGTTAAAATCAACATGTAACTTATAAGTAAGCACATTTTAATTATTCCCACGGATGTATCTGTAAGTATTGCTGCTCATAGTCGAGAGGAGTATTAGCATGGAATATATTTAATGAAGTACCTGGACAATTTCACTTGATAAGTATGCATGCATGATATGAAGCGTGTAGCGATGTCGCCGGCGCCTCGCGGTCATCGACCATGGCAAAATTAATGTCGAACGTGCCCAAGAGCCCTTGCTGAGAGTGCACATTACACTAACAATTTAACTAAACTATGCACTTTACAACTAACTTAATTATATCGTATGTCAATTACATAATAATGAAATTTCAATATGATTTTCTTACGTTTAATAAGTGGAATAGCAATGCCGCGATACGGTAAAATAAAATAAAAATCTTTTCCCTTTTTTCTCCGCCATATCAAAGAACTTTAACGAAACGGTGGTAGACTTGAAAAAAATTACGTGCATAAGTGTATCATTGATGATTGACCTACATGAACAAATGATGTAAAATAATTATGCTTACTATCCAAAGGTCTTATTTAACTGCACAAAATCTGCAGTATCCCAATCCTAATTAAGTATGTTATTATTGCAAAGGTGACAGACCAAAACATCCTCAACTTTCGATAACGTTTGCTCGATCTCCGAGCCGTGTTAGTGAGTATGTTGCGTCGTTTAGTTATGCGAAAGTGGTCAAAAACTTGTTACCACTCCTTCAAGCTACCTTTGCGGAGCGATATGCGATCCTATCGAAGTATTATTCAAAAGTACAAGTACAGTTTGATATCACATCTAGATTCACTACATCCATTTAAACTACTAATGAGTCAGCATTTTTTTTGCATTTTCCTGTTTAACAGTTTTGTGTCAAATGAATTAGGAATTACATTATCCTTATCCTAGGAATTACACTATCCTAAAAACAGTAATAAAATTCAAGCATTGTGCTTTACACATAAAAAACATAGACTTAATTGTCTTTTTCTCATGAAATCTCTACAAAAATGAACAGACTGATTTTTTAGTATTTACACATGTTCTTAAAATGAGTAGGTAGCTAATTAATATAACTTTTGTACTGTAAGATTAAACACAGATAAAACAGCAAACAGGTTGATAATATTATTTGGTTTGGTAGGGTTGTAGTAGTAGTAAGTAGCATTTGTAACTATGCATAAAAATCTACTATAATATATAGACTTGATGAAGCAATGGTATATAGGTTTGTAATACCTTAAGAAACACAAACTTTGAATAAATTGAATTTCATTGATTATATTAACAGATCCTATAAAGACAGGCTGAATCTCTAATAGGTACTATATTTAATTATCATAGGAAACCAAAAGCAGAAGAATGGACAGATGCGACAGTGACTAACAGCCCTATGGCGAACAAATGGATTAATAGTTATCGTCTTCTATCAGTTAATTATGCACAACATCTGTTACCGATAGTTTGTTGTGATATCTTCAGAATACTTTGTCAAACGGTAATGGATGTTATGACTTTTTATTATTATTTATTTACGATTTTCTATAAGTCGAAAAGGAAGATAATTGTATCCGCACATGGATCTTGTTTTTAGATACTAGTGAATGGAGTAGTTCTTAGTATATATTTTTTTTTAAGTTTTAATAGTACTCTCTCATTGAGAAGCTTACCTATAACGTAAAAATTCAAATAAAATTTTGAACATTTAGTTTTGCTCGCTTCACTTTAATTTTAATTAATACATCTGGATCCATTGATGTCACAAGTGTCATGAAGATACTACAGATAAAATTATGATTACTGATTGTGCAATGTAATATTCGGGTTACCTTCCACAATTAAGAAATTTTTAATCTGACACTATTCCAGAATTTTATTATTTAAACACAGCTGTGTTAGTAAACATAACTATTGAATGTAATCAATTTATTGCAATTCCTGCATTTTCAATAAAAGGTGCCCAAGGAGAATTTGAAATCAAAACTTCTGTCTCTGAAATCTTCTATTAAAAGTACCAATAAAGTCAAGAATTCAATAACAGTTGATTGAATATAACATATTCTTACCTCTTTGATTGTTTCCAATTTGTGTTTGATGTTTTCATCGGTGTCAGGAGGAATGGGAAGGACCTCATACTTTTTCTCTGAGCCGTCTGCTTTAAGTCCTGGGGAGACACGTTTGCTTACTGCATTGTTCGCGGCATCGGGCATGTCTAGTGCGTCGGCTGTCATCTTACCTGGGCCTCGGGATGATGACGACACCGAAGGTGCCACATCGAACTGAGGCCTTTCTAGAACCTTCATGCTCATGTCTTCCTCGATCTTGGCCCGTAGACGGTTTCTGTCTTCCACTATATGTGGATCGTCACCGTCCCCTCCGTGACCTACGATTCCCACGACGGGAAACTCTCCCACTTCATTCTGAGCCAGAGGAGGCGGCATAAGCAGCTCGGGCCCAGCTTTCTGAATTCGCTTGTACACATTGTAAACACTGTCGTTCACACTAGTAGAACTTTTAAATTCTGGCAAGTAAAACAGAGCGCCTAGCCACACGATTCCGAATGTCAAAAGTACAGAAACAATCAAATATTTCTCCCGAAGTCGAAACGAGCGTCGGGATATGGACGGCACGGGGACCCCATTCACGAAGCGCTGGTATGTAGGCAAAATTCCCGTCATGTTTACGTAAACACAGTGTCTATCTAATATTCTAAATAATAAACAGTGTCAACAGAAGATTGACGACCGTCTGCCCGTCACTAGCGGTCGCCATTAAAGAACTGCCAACATAATGTTTCTCTTTCTTTACTTTCCCAAACACAATGTCCATGAGAATGTTGCCATGTCAAGGATTCTCCACATTTTTATACAGAGTTGGTAACTTGTTTGTTTCTACGGACTAAGCAGACTAAGCTAAATAAATTAAGTAAAAATTAATTACGTGAAAAGAATGTACCTATAAGGAAACTTCATTTTTAAAAATCACACTTTCACAAAAAAACCTTCAATACGGAGGCTCGTAAATATTTTAACTAATAAAAACATAGTTTTCTATTTTAAGTTATTTTTAATTTTATATAGATCACGTTCTGGTTGTGTAATGTGAAGTTTTAGACTGTTTGGGATTTCCGACTTGTTATGTAAAATAAATAATTTCTATAAAATGAAGTAATTACAAAAAATCTGTTACCATAAAATATTCTTTGGCTTGACATTGGGTAAAAGTTATTTCTTATAAAAATAATATTATAAAGTACTTTTTAATTTATTATTTGGCAATACTTATTTATCTTGCCATGACAAAAAAATATACCACAGATTATTTATTCAACATATGGTAAGGAATTATTCTACCATAGAATATTAATTGATATTGAAATTGGACAAAAAAAATTAGAAAGGGGTGGTCGACACTGCTTGTGGAGTTGACAAATTGTAAAATTGAATTTCTTGAGGTTATCGACCAAAAAGAGGGCTTAATTATGATTTACATGACAGTTCTCCAGGTTCAACTGGTAACAATTAGTTACTCAAACTACCAATAGATGGCATAAAATACATTCCCCACTGACGATTTTAGATGGGTACTCTCTGTTGGTGGAAAATGGAAGGTAATATTTACGTCTTTGTTCATCAGGTTGCAATAAATAAGGATAGAGTTCCTTACATCCACAACTTAAGCTTTATAATATTTTCTTGTTTAAATAGTAGCACAGAATAAAGAATAATTATATAGTACGTCTCATAGTGTACAGTCGTAGGAGGGTGTTATTTGATATTGGGCGGATAAGTAATCCCTTCCTTGTATTCTGTTGAAGATAACGTTGAGATCCTCAATCCTCATCGGTTAATGCAAGTCCTCTTAGTACGTATTATGTGTCCGTGGAAGATCCAGTTGAGATCCTCATCAGATAATGCAAGACCTCTTTAGCAGATACCATGTGCAAATCTGTGTTCACAATTATTATATCGGTTTTCAAGTTACTTCTTTTTAGGGTAAAGAGGTGAAATAACACAAATAAATATTATTTAATTATTTTTATTTCAAATTTATTGTTTTTAAACTTCATGGTCCAAAAATAAGCTTATTATAGGTACTTTTATTAATAGACTCATATAATAATAAATTGGGTATTTTACATTGATACAAAAGTAAAAGGAGAGATAGGTTTACAATTTAAAATTATACCTCAAGTGAGATCAGTTCATTCTTATTTACATTCTAACATTTAATATAATTTACATAACTACGAGTATGTTTATTAAATAACTACTTAAGTTTAAACAGTTATCGATTATTCGTGGCACCACATTCACTGAATAATAAAGTTCTTCATGTCATGTTAACCACACTGATAAGAATTTTGTACGTACCTACAAATTCTTTTAATTACGTTTGACCTGGTGTTATGAACGTGGCTTAAACCTTGACATATAAAAATCACAGTCGGGACAGTATATTGAAGGAGGGTTTACAGTCTTTTTACGACACAAATTACATGGCAACTTTTGGCTCGCCGCTAGGGCACTCTGTTGACTGTCTCCACTAGAATAATTACTACTCATCTGAGGCGGTACCGGAGACTCAGTGCCACCTTTAGTACCGGGCTCAAATGATACTGATTTTTTCTGAATTTGTTTAGGAGGTGGTAAATGTTGATATGGATTATAATTGTTTTGACCATATTGATATTGTTCATTATTACCTACGTTATCGTTGTTGATATTTTGACTGTACAAAGGACGCTGCTGTTGCTGAGAATTAGCATAATGTCGCACGTCCGATGGTCGGTTTTGGTTATTATTCTCAACATAATAGTTTCCTGCGATTTTTTGATAATTGTTATTAGTGTAGTTGTCGACAGACATGTCGCCGTGCGGCGGAGGAACTCTCTGATACGGTGAATGGGCACTGTAATGATTCCCACTGTTTACTTGAGGATATCGACTAGAATAATCGGAGTTAGCATAGCTTGTCGGTGGGTTATGGTAGCTCTGGTAAGCCAGCGAATTGGTGGGTACACTTTGGTAAGGCGAAGAATTACTATTTTGCGTATTTTGATTGTACTGACGGTTTGTACTATAGTTGTTTGAAGGTATAGTGGGGGAGGCGGAGTGCTGGGGCAGTCTATGATAGTAAGCATTATTGGGAGCTTGGTTTATTTGGTGAAGTTGACTCGGTGGATGAGGATAGGTGTTGGGTACGGGTCTTTGCAGATTTGGAATATGCTTGGACATGTAAGGAGGATTGTGAGCTGTCGGTGTTAATCTGTTAGAGGGATTTTGACTGAAGTTAGGAGGGCTAACGTTGTTTTGATTCGGGTAGGCTGTAGGAGGCTGATTATACGGAATAGTATTTGTTGTATTTTGTGGAGAACTAGCACTATTAGCAGGAAGCGCTTGATATATTTGGGCATTATTTGTGCTGCTCTGATTTTGATTTATTTGGACCGGTGTGCTTGCTCCATGTATTGTGGTAGATTTTTGCGGGTTGTATTGCTGCTGCGGTCGCGTCTGCGCTACTTGATACGTAGGATATGAACTTTGTACCCTAAAGTACTCACCATGATTAGCATCGTTCGGTACGTAAGACGTCTGTGACAAAGATGATATTGTGGAGCGCGAAGACTGGCTGTCGAATGAATCTTGTCTTTGAAGCGAAGGTTTTTCTGTCTGCAAAGGTACCGTAGTCATTTCAGGTTTATTCATCGCCGATTTTAAAACACGTTCTAGAATCGGGTTTGGAATATAACTGTCATCTTCCTGGTCTTCTGCGGTAGCTACCAATATTACCTGATCGCAGAACGATACGGATTTCTTTTTCGGTTTGGAGCGGTCACCATATTGAGCACCACTGTTATTTAGTTTTTGATCACCGAATTCCTCTTCCATTTGTTTAGGGTCGATGGATGACGAAGATGCACGTCGATTGTATAGTCCGGCATTCGATTGATTTGAGCAATTTATAACATCTCTGTTTGCGCTTATTCCTACATATCCTACGCGTGATCTTTCATTGTCAATAGATGCATTTTGTGTGTTATTTTCAAATTTGGATGCAATATTTCTTACATTGTTGTTATTTTCAAACAATTTTTGCATGTGATTTTCACTCGGGCTCGATAGTTGCCCTTCGAGGGAACCAGACCTCTTTAATTTCAAGGCAACCTGTTTAGCTTGTAACTCCCTTAACCAAGTGTCACCAGGAGTGTTAATATTTTCTAAAGCGTTTAATTTTGCCTCCTCGTTTTTCAAAATTTGGCTTCTTTTCTCTTGCAACTGAGCTAATAGTGACCCTTTCGTTGCTTCTATGTTTTCTTGTTCCGCTCGTTGGATTATGTTGGGATTAAAATGTTGTATTTTATTTAATTCTTCTTGCAGTGGTGTCATATCTATTGGTGGTGGCGGAGGTGGGAATTCTTCACTTGGTTGTCTTGAGTGGTTTACAGAATTCATAGGACTTGGATATGGAGGCAAATCGAAAATGTGTGGTGATCTTCTCACTGGTAAAGCGCAATCAACTACGTCTACTCCATTATCAAAAGCATGTGTGAGATTTTGAATATTGTTTTGTGATGGTTGTATGTTCGTCATCGTATCTCTTTTAACTGGACTCTGCTCTTGGTGAACCATTGCCTTAGTTACAACAGTGTGAAAGTTTTGAGACGGTGAATCTTCTAATCTGTCATAATGATTAACATTGTCTCCGTCATAAGATGGCAAGAAGGGTAGTGACTGTGGTTCGTCACCATACTGTTCCGAAAATCCACCATCTTCCTCATTGTCTTGAGTATAACCGTAATCGTTGCGAGTGGCAGGTAAAGGTTGTTGTGGTCGCATTTGTATGCCGTGCTCGATAGCTTCTGATTCGAACTTAGGCCCGCTAAGCTGAGAAGTCGTTCGAAGCGGTGGCGGTGGAGGTACCTTTGCTGCTGTCAGCATTTTCCCGGCGCTACTATGAAAGCTTTTTCTCATCAACTTACTTCTCTCCAAATTTGGATTAGTACCACTTGCCACAGTATATTCTAAATGGCCTTCAGACAAGTAACCGCTTAAGTTGGTCTTGTCATCGCTCTTTCTTCGACCGACTTCAGCATCATCGACAGATGATACCCTTTTATCTTGTTTACCAGTGTCAGTATTTGCACCCGCTCCTTCGGTCAAGTCTGGCATTGATCTATTTTTTCTTCGTATTAATCCTCCCATTAATAGTTTTCTTCTTATCTTGTGTTGTTTTTTGTTTGCTTTTTTATCCTCAACTGGCTCTTCCTTTTTCTCGTTTGCAGTAGGAATTTCTTTGCGTGCTCTAACACGATCTTCACTTCGTGAACGTTTTTCTCTTACCTTTTCTTCTTCACGAGATTTATGCCTGGGAGGACGTTCACGTGGTAAATTATCAATATCATCTTCTGTAGTCTTGGGTGATTTCTTAGAAGATCCCTTTTTCTTAGGTAGAGTTGCATAAATTTCAATTGTAGTATTTTCGAGACCACCTTTCGTGTTTCTGACAGGGGCAGTTTGAGGTATCTCAGTCATTCTATTCCCTGCCATGCGTCTCTGAAGACTACGAGCACGCATTACACAAGTGTTATGTTTCATTCTAGCAAATGTCATCGTATGTGGGTTATTGTATGGAGCGTCCATTGCAGCACGAGCTTTCGACGCTGCTGCATCGCACAAAACAAGCGCAGTTTCGTAATCAGCGGCATCTTCTGCATGACGAGATTTTTCAAGTAGCCTATCTGCTTCCAGGCAAAGTGCTTCACAGTCTCCCCGAGTTGTAAGCTCCGGTATTTGTGCCAACTGCAAATTATGTCGGAGACCTTGTTGAAGTGGTAAACTATCTGTAGAGGACAACGAGTAAGAATCATAACCAGCGTCACATGATCCTCCACTGGATAGTTCCCCTTTTCGAGTAGGACTGCCTGGTACACTTCCAGGGCCTCTACCACGTGGATACATATAAGGACTTTCTACAGTAGAAGACGAAGCAGATGACGCGCTATTCCGATCTCCACTCCAATTTCCTGAATCCCTACGTGCTCTCGGACGCTCCTGTGTATCAGAAGCGGAACTTGCGCTCAGACTACGAGCCAACTGTGCCCTGCGACTGGCTTGTACTTCCAACATGTTTTCTACGGCTTTTCTGCTAACATAATCATTCTCGTTATCAGGACCTGGAGTAACAGCTCGCCTCGCGTAGCCTGCATTGGGCCGTTCCGGTGCAGGAGTTACTGCACGTCTCGGTTCAGGCGCAGGAAATGGCACTACATCTTTAGGAGCATGACGCGTATCACACGGTGTCCCATCGATAGCCGCATAAAGTAGCAACAGAGGTTGGAAACGACCTCGACGGCATTTTTCAACAACTTGAGACCATTCGGGTCCAATTTCTTTCACATCGGCGTCATCAAAATATATCCATAAACGTAATTTGCTATGAAAGAAGAAGGTTGAATAGTGTTTTCCGTAATATGTCACGAGGCCAACGAGACGGTGGGTAGCTCGCGCTGCCCAGGCACGGTCCACACACGCGTGGAATGCGTCTGTAGGTCTCAATTCAGTCCCCAGAGCTGCATAAACAGCCGATACGTGTTCAGCAGAAGGTCGCTCGGAGTCCCAAACCATTCCAATGGACACCACTTCGGGACGATTCATTAGCGTTCGGCAAATTTGAATTTTTGCTCCACATGCATTCTGGAAAATAAAATTAAATACCGAGTTAGACAAGTTATACCTTAAAAATATATGCCATAAATTTTAACATAATGGTGATTAAAACGATGAATGTAAATATATATTTACCGGACAATCTCTGATGTCTCCCATTCCTCCTGCTTTACGCAGAAGTAGGCCGAAACTATCTCCATGTTCACCTAGAGCAGCTTGCGCGGTTAAAGCGGTAGCTGATACATAATGCACCATCTGAAAATGCAAAAGAGTTATAAGTTTACCACCTTGAATACTTTACAAATTTCCTCATTATTTGAAATCTATTAAGTTATCTGGAAATATCAGTACAAATATAGGCCTCGCGTGTTAAAAAGCAGAACCTCGTTATAGAGACTATCATAACCAAATACTTAAAGGTTGGGACTAACATGTGAAGACTATAAGCTCACCTGAGTAAAAGGCAGTGGTTCAGACGTCGCTTGGCAGGCTCCACAAACGGACTGTTCAACGAGCATCATGGCGAACTTTCGATGAGGCACGCAGTGAGGAGCTCTGCATGCGTCATCGTCTCGTTTGTCGCCGGTACCGGCCGCTACATGGGCGTGGACCCTCAGCAGAAGGTGTTCGAAACATTCGCTAGCGTCAGCCATGCATCCCAGCTGGAAGCGAGCGCCGTTGCCTCCGAGAGCTCGACGTAGACCGTCCGCAGCCGGAGCTCGTTCTGCAGACCATTGCAGTTGAGCAAATAATTCCTGTAACCAAGGATTTTAATCAGTCACACGAATTAGGAATCTCCAGCGATGATACGCTAAAACTTAAGGGACAAAAGCCTGTGATATTATAAATGAAATCCTTAAATTATATCTGGATATAATGACAATAGGTACGATAATTGAATAATAACTGCTTAGAATACGATTAAGATATTACTTTCATTTGCTAACTGCGTAACGTAATAAAATGCAGGCAGTCCGTACAAGGAAATCGCAAATGTCCCCTTTCTCTTTACTATCGGACCAGTGCAAGAACGAAATGAGAAAGAAATAAGGACAGCGATTTCATTTCGCCGATGTTTCGATGTGTATGTCGAAGAACTGTTCTCGAGGAAAAATTTTGAGTCAAATCCGGTCTTCAACGAAAGCTGGGGGTCATAAATAACTGAAACGAATTCGGCGAGCGATATCAAGTTTTACTCTGTTGAGCGTAAGTTCGAATATCAAGTAAGTAACGGGCCGTGGTGCAGTGGTGAACAAAACCAGTATAGCACGAGTTTGATAGGTCACGATCGCGGCGTGACCTGGCTATGCGCCGTACGTCGTAGTAAGTAGTTTCGTAATTGTGACCAAAATCAGGTTACTGCCCGCTAAAATAATACAATGGCTTGATACAATAGTGGATATTCCTTACTTTCAACAACTGCGTAAAAGAAGATGCATTGAAGACAAATAAGTAGCATTAACATAGAAGAGGCGTAGTAGGTGAGGTGTTATATTATTGTTAAAGGTGTTTTTTAAATTCCGTAAATTTATTAAATTAAATATAAATCAATAATTAATTATATTAAGATATTAGGGATATTAAATCTTATAAATTGCAAGACAACATGCCAAGTCTGATAGTAAATCAATATGATGACGGCAATCATTAAAGATAAAAAGTTGTAAATTTAATGGGCAATCTAAGCGAGTATCCGGCGCCTGCGCATCGAGCTTGGACGGACGCAGCTTGCGCCGTGTCTTCCGCTGCACACCGCGCCACGATCGTGACGAACACCAACGAAACCCCAGACAGGTATAAAACATTCAATGATGACATCACAAACTAAAGAAACAAAATTTGATATCGCAAAAAATTACGATAAAATTATAGCTTATTATGAGTTAAGAGGTACTTTCCTTATTTGAAGATACTTTCTGTTCAGCTGATAAAAGATAATGTGTTGCAATCTAAGCGACTCTTACCTTACATTATCACGATAATTAAAACAACGGAACTAATGCATCACACATATGACAGTAGTGGCACAGACGAGCCGGGGTGATGTGAGAACGTGCGACTATCGGCTGCTATTGTTGCGTGAGAATGGTGCGGTGAACGCTCCCAGCTACTCGTGATTTCTGATTGCCTAGTACCCGTTCATACACCCATTTGTGATTATACAATTTTCTCCTTGATTGTTTTCACACAGAGAAAATATAACATTACTTCTCAGCTTCAATGCATTAAAACTATAAATAGTTCACAAAGGTTTTCTTTTATTATTAAAAAAAAATCTTTTATTACGTAGGACTACGTGTTATAAGCCCAAGTTTTATGCGTCGCACGTGCTTAGAAGTTAAACGTAAAATTTAAAATTATGTTCAACCATTGTCTTATTATTTCAATAGGGAAGAAAACAATAGGTTATTCAAGGCGCGGGTTACAGCAGCGGGCGGGCCGCTACAAGCTATACATATTACTGTCTTGTTTTAAATATTCTTCGGACAAATTGCCTTTAAAGCCTCCACACAATAGCCTTTTACGGGGCCAGTAACGAGCAATGCATCACAATTTGTTTTAGGTACTAACCATAACTGCTAGCCTGCGAAAATACGGCTTCCATGGTGTGTTACGTCGGTTTTATGATGGTGTCTTGACCATCTTCAAATAATTTAACAGATGTTAACATTTTTCATTGATTTGTACTTGGTATCTAATAAACGCGAAAATAGTCAAAATATAAAAACTAGGTCACTAAACAACGAAAATAAGATTTTATGTTCTTGGAATACACTTACTTAATAAGTTGATCGACTTTCTAAACAAAAAACTACAAAACCCATTATTATACAAAAACTTCAATTGAAAATAGCAGTTCTTAAAAATTTACAAGTTTAAGTTTCTTCCTAACTGCTCACATAAGACATCAACGCCTATAAAAATTATCAATTCTAATACTAATGTAATGTATCCATGTAATAAATAAACATTGGTCACTAAACGGTTTTAAAATATACGAGAAATTTGCAAAGCAACACATTATATTTGCAATCCTAAATAAGCTCACGAGTGTCTATGTGATAATTAGACAGATTAGCGGAGTTAGTAACAAGTCTAAATTTAAATACTATTTAATAATATCAACTGGATTGATGACATATCATGCCAGCTGCACTACAAAGAAGTTAAAAATTACCAGTGTTCACCTGTTCAAATTTTAAACGCGAAAAGTGATTGTTCGGATGGAAGGATTTAAACTGAAACTTACTCTGAATAGCGATAGAGTAGTTTGGCTCAACAAGTTCTCAGATTCTCGTCGCGAAGCCGATGGTGGTCGCGAGCGCGGCAGAGTGTTGTGCCTGACGCCGGCCAGCGAGCCCACCAGCATCATGTCCTTAGGAGGCAGCAGCTCCCGGTCCCGAAGACCTTCAATCTTCTGCTTCTGTATCGCCGTCCCGCTCTTACCCGAGCCATCGCTCGTCTCCTTACGCTTGTACCGAAACTTAATCATTTCACCGTCTAGTCCGCATAGCTCGCACTGATTACACGATTAGCTCGGCGAATTAAACGAACTCGCTCCGTATCTTCATTCTGATTCCACATGCACGCCGGTCGTGATCGAAGACAATGGTTGCGCGCTAAATATACATATCTCAATCAGTGTCCGCGAACAACTTCGTATATGGCAATAAGTAAACTAACCACGTACGTCTGAGAAACTTTTCATTAGAATTCTGCTCGGTCGCTTAGCTTTGATACGCTTAGCTATGTTCGGCCAACTAAGTTAACTATCGCGTATATTTGTGTGAATAAAAAATTTCGGCGGGAAGACACCAGTTGCAAAGGTAACGTTCAGGTAGAAACCGCGCAGGTGTTTCGATAATTACACTTTTAAACCAACTGTCGCGTTGCGTCACTGTCTAACTAAAAGTTCCACGGAGTCACAGACACGGTTATCACTGGTAGTAAACTTTTATCAATTACGTAAGTTAATAAAGCTTTAGAGGCGTGCGTACGGCTCATAGCAGGCTTTCGAATAGACTGACTTGTCTGAAGGCAGTGTGCGGGGGCGGGAAAGCCGAGCGCCTCTACCTTCCAGGTACAATTTTTTTGTAGTCTATTGTTAACTTAACTCACGTGGGTACGATTCCGTCCCTCTCTAACTCGGTGCCTAAATATAAATGCCTCTCTGTCTATCACGGTGATACGATGCTTTGTTTATTTCTAAGATTGGACTCTATTCCTTCAGTTGAATAGCCTGGTTCAATTTACGAAATGTATACAAAGGAACACTTGCAACTTATTTCATGGTAGTGCTAATTTTTACCCAATGTGAGTTCAAATGGCCAACGTTTATTAGCATGTAGAAGTTAATGTTTTCTCGATGAAAAAATATGTTTTTAGAAACTATAGATATTTTGATTTTTTATAGACGTTTAATATTTGCGCAGGTATCCATGTCATAATTAATGTAAAAGAAGCTCTACATGACTTCTAAAAAGAATTCTAATGTGCAGAACTTTATTGTCATTACAATTATAATTTTTCCAATTAAACACTATTAAATGCAACAGTTCCTACAAAACGATTTAATAATCGATGTATAACTAGTGAGTCATCAAAGGAATGTTAAGGGAATTGAAACAATTCAACAAATATCTTTCACACTTCCAATTGTACGAGGTCCCGGAATAAAACAAAATAACACCCCATAAAAATGTTTGAGCCCTCGCGTCACTGCGTATTTATCATTTGAACGCACTTTCTACATGACTCAGAGTGAAGGCACGTACGAGTCATTAATATTGAAGAAAATCTTGTCTCAGTTTTGATAAGGGTGCTTCTAAAACTTTGGAATTAATAGCGAAAGTTAAAATAAAATGTTTTAGATTCCGCAATTTATTACGATGCTTTTTATTGCAATTTGTGCTGTATTTATGCCACGAAGAAAAACAATTATTTAAAGAAATTAAACTATTTCTTATTAACCATTATATGGATAAGTTATTCTAGTATCAATTCATTATTAATTAACCATTAGTCAACATGATGCGATTTAAGTAAGGTAACTTAATCTCTGCTCTCTAGAAAACCTTTAAAAACATTGATTAGCTAACCATAACTATGAGCTCATAAGCTACATAACTTTTCTCAGAGTTGTCGTGACTAACCGTCCACCACTTAAGGTAAACAGAAAAAAACATCGCCCACAACTAATAGCTTTTATTCGACATGTCCTCATTAGGTAGGCTCCTACATGGTTTCTTTGCTACAAGATAATTAGACGTTAATTTAATTATAATTATATCATTGCTCGACACTAGATAATATTTAAAATAAGGCATAACCAGATTCTTCTAATACATTATTGGACACTGATGTTATTTGTTTTATTATTTTAACAAGTATCAATTATCTACAACGCTTATCGTTCAGTATACTAAAGGAATGAATTGTTGTTACTTCAGAAAGTTTTCTTAACATTAAACTACTTGCGTAAAGGATCAATTACATTGAAACTATTCATATTGACTGGTGAGGATGATATTATGCGATCGAACAATATCAAGCGAGTGTTGCCCATATCCGTGAGACATTTCTCACAGCGCGATCCAGTTACAGCTTCACTAGGTACTTCATGTATAAGAGTGTGAGAAGTTATTATCACCTACTAAAGTGAAAAAAATCACCGTGACGTTATGACGTAATTTCTTAGTCAATTCGGTGATTAAATTATTACATTAACTTAAAGACGTTTTTAATAACTAGTTTATAATGATACCGCTTAATGTTATTTCGTTAATAGTTTTAACTTTTAAATTAGTGGCTTATTAGAAAATCTAATTATTAAAACCCAAAATTGTTTCAATAAGAAAATTTTTCTACATCCGGAAGCATTGCAAAACTCGTTTGCAAAACCGGATGAGGAAAATACCAGACATCGCCTTTCCTTTAGGCCTTGTGAAGAATTTCGTCATTGGTTCTTGGAATAAGGGGTATTCAAGAGGCGGGGTACTTCGGCGCCTGCGCATATATCACGGATCACGAAGCTTTAAGTCGACCTCTTGCGAAGGCTTACGTTTACATTGTAACAGATTAGATGGTGAAGATAGCTACAAAAGGATTTTAGATGTTACCAATTGCAAAATATAACCGCAATAAAGCTTAAACAATAGATCATGAATCAAATCCGTTTTTGGTTTTTTGAGATTAACGAGATATTATTTACGTACGAGGCTTTCAAGCGTGGCGTTTCTTCGTACTTGGATTTAATAGAATATCAAGATTTTCTTGATAATTGAGGATGTCTAGAGATAACCCGCGATTTACCAATGAATGTTTACAGCGAGGTTTGAAGGCGAAATTCTTTAAAAAACCGGCGAGTAGCGATTACTGTCAAACGATACAAATCATGTCCAACAAATTAAAGCATCCGAAACACAGTCTTGAAAAATCTCGGTTAAGCTGGTAAATAATCACAGAAGAAAACAATTTCTGACAAATGACTGACGATATAGTTAATGGCTAGTTAACGACTTTACATTTACTCTACATATACCTACGACTCTATATTTTCTATACACAACATACCTTCACATATTCAATGTTTTAATAATTTCAGCAAAACGCGCCATAGGTTTATATCTTAGGTGAATAAAGTCTACGACATAGGTGAATTAAGTGCACTTTTTGTGACCCAGGTGAATTAACCTAGGTGCTTTAAGTCTACTTCCCCGGTTTATAAGTGCTTAGATGCTTTTGAAAAAAAATATTTTGTTCAAATACATAGTCGTCCTGTGTTTATTTACCACTAAAAAAATCATAATGAAATTGATGACATCGATACACATGACTAAAATCTTTAATAGAACACGGAACTCAAGACAATGATAAAGATTTATAGGGGAACTAGTTAAATTAGAACGAGTTTGATAAACTCTCGCGTGTACGTTTCAATTGATTGTACGGTGAATTATCGTAGCCGGCCGTAATCAATTTGTTCTACGCAACATCTAATTCAATCGCAGTAATACGATTGTGTAAAAACTCCATGAGTTTTAACGGAGAGGTTTGTATATTTGTGGAGTGTCAGTATTGACATTTGAGAGGAGAGGCAAAGATTAAAGACGTTTGAATCGACAAAGTTGCCAAACTGGTAATACTGTTACGCAGTTAGCAAACGAATTGATGTTTAATTTTTTTCGCGTCGAAGATTTTGTAAGTTTGTTATTGCTTTACAATTTATCTATGAGTCGATGCTTGTTTTCGCTTTGTTTCGTAAAACAGCCTTAAGTTTTAAATAGAACTCAATAGACGTTTTATGAGGTTCTTTAAAATTTTAATATGAATTTCATGTTTGCTTTAGTTTGGAGATGCGTATTCTGAATTCTATAAATAAGAAATGATTATAATTCGTAGCACAACCTGCTTGGCAAGTCTTGAATTACACAAATCAAAATCTTGTCTCTATTGGTCTAATAAGTTTAGACAGATTTAATTCAATGTGCCATAGCCACTAACTACTTCAAAATTATTCATTTATCTAGTAGGCTCCAGAATTGGAACTTACCAGGAATTTACAAACATTGGCGAAGAAAACCGAGCAATATGACAAACTTGGCGAACAGAGGACAAATGTTTATTAAATAGTCTTACGTAGGTACATACGCAAAGAACGATACAAGTGTACAAATATGTGACACAGAGTGGGCGAACAATGGGCCCCACAGTAATGACATGTAATTAGTGAGGCATTAACCACAACTGTTCGGAGCTTTGATAATGCATTAAAAATTCAATCATTACCTACATATATTTCACCAAACGCATTATAGATAGGTAGTTGGATAAAAATGCATAATAATCAAGCTAAGAGTGATTAGAGGCACGTATAGTTGTCTACAATAATGATATTTATACCTACGAGAAATATGTTTTATACTTGGTAGATACCGCTAAATAAATATGTATTTGTAAATTACTGAAATGAGAATAACTATTGAATATTCAATGTGTACACGTATTACTTATAAAGTATTGTGTGCTGTAAGAAACAAGTAACAACATCTGCGAGTGCCCTGCGTACCTAGGTACGTACTGGTATTCCCAAGCCGCTATTTTTAGCATCACACGAACACGCAAAAAATCCACCGATTTTCAAATTACGAATCCCAATGACTTTGGAATTTGGCCGTGAAGGAGGCGGGTACGGTTTATCTATTGCAATAATGAGTTGTCGCAGACACATTTAAATAAATTAATGCTTAAGGCGATCGGTACCGCGACGTACATTCATGCAGTCTTAGCCACAAGGCTAACGACTAACAACTTCTAGAAATCACTTCCAATCAATACACTCAAAACCGCTCACTTGTTTAAAACACTAATGTAAACGATAATGACCTTTGACACTAAACACTTACACTGGCGTTAGTTACACAAATGTCAAAAGTAACTCGCGGCGGAACTTACGAAACTGCGAGTTACTTGAAAGTGTTTTTCGCGGGTAAACTCGAAACCGGGACACGTAAACACTCGGCGGTAATAATACCGTGTACAGGTTAGTTTATTTTTATTTTTCGATTTATCATTTAGATCTGTACGTGTGCGCGCGGCGGTAGATACGCGGTGTGTACGCCCTGGCGCAGTGACAGGCTTCAGACGTTCGTGTGTGTGACAAAGATAGTAACGAAGGCTCTGGCGCCTAGCTCGTAGTGCTATAGGAGTGAGCGAGACGCAAGAGAGGCTTAAGCGGGAGTCCGGTTACGTATCTTGTACTTGATATAGCAGAGATGAGGTCTTTGTAGACGCTACAGGAGCTTAATTATTTTTACAAGCCCTTCTCTTTTATACGCGATTTACACCTTTCAATCTTGTGTCCCATTTTAAGATAATTAAAAACTCAGATTACGGGACGAAAATAAGTTTTTATATCTAATTTTTTCTTAGAATCTGAGTAACGTTATTGACTCAAAGGCCGATGACTAAGTATAAGTATGCGACTCTATTCGTTCATAGAGTCGTAATTTTCTTTTTATTTGATGTTTCATAAAGTTATTTCATAAAATTCAATATTTATACAGGCTTTAAACAACCATTTCAAGTACTCAAACATTGCTTATTCATCAAAGAATTCACCCACCTAGGAAATTGACTTGAAAGTTTAATTTCTCCGTTAACTATGTAGAGTTAACTTAAATAGTTTAGTAATTGTCCATTTTGTGCAATCTCTCAGATCATCGACCGAGCAAGCGTTAGATCAAAGATATCATTTTAATTAAGAGGCCATTATACGTTACTTTTTATAAATGCTAATTAAGAATCAGCGTCGCGTCCAAGCCAGCGTTATTATTCAAGTGTCCATCGAAACACGAAACCGTTGTAAGTAGGTGAGAGACTAAAATCTAGATCTCGAATAAGAGCATTGAATGTACTCAAACAATCAACTCAAATAAATACGAAACTATCTGAGACAGAGGATACCTTCTGCTGATATAGGTACTGTTACAGGTATTATTCAAATATAGATACTAGGTAGGACTGGCTGATAACAGTGGTTTATTTCTTTTAAACATTCAATTGTTTTGGATATGTTAAAAATGAAGGATTAGAGATTTGAGTTTGAGATGTGCGAAATATATAGTAAAAGCAATGTATAATTAAAAGTGGATAATTTAAGTACTTATTGAAGAGAAAATATTATTTTATTAGTACCTATTCGTATTATTTATCAAGAGTGCTAGAATAAGATGGTTTGATAAAGAACATAACAGTTCAATTAAACATCTTATCTGTTAATCCGTAATTCAAAGATATTTAATGATTTTTATTCAATACGAATTTGGAAAAGAATTTTAGCATTTAAAACGAAAGTTTGAGTTAGTTTGAACGACATGACAAGGTCACAGTTTTGCGGGCCACATATTTTGGTGTAGTATGTAAATACGATTTTGTAAGTTGGCACCATAGAATAATTCTAAGGTTGGCACTAACTTGAATCGATATTTTCTGCACGAGACGTGACAAATCTCGAGTATGCTAAGGACGGATCGCGGTCGGTTACCGGCTTGTGTAAGTATATGCTCTTCCAAGAACCAACGTAACTTCTATACATAATAATAGTGCAATACGATGCTTATCATTGCCAAGCTGTGTGCGTATGCACTTAGATACTTGCAATCTTCTGACGATAACGGTTTCTAACGCTTTCCTAATGGTTTCCTCAGGTTTGCCCTTAGCGATATTGTTTTACTTTCATTTCTACTTCCTACACGCACAGTAGGACCGAATCTAACAAATAAACAGTTGTATACATAATCAGTACACATTGTGTATAATTTTGTCAAAACGCTCAACTAAAATTTTGATAGCTTGAAAATTGCAAGAATGTCGATTTAGGTCTCATATAGCCAGAAAAACTTTAATAGTCTTTTTCTTAACTTTTCTTA
>LGAG01000165.1:508525-523727 GCA_001278395.1 Lerema accius
GAATGCTTCGGCGATACCCGCCCCTCCGAAACATGGGTGCATAAGAAACACGGCTTGGTTTTTAGTCAGTAAGAGTCTGACAGTCCTCTTCGCCCTTCCCCGAGGACGGAGGGACTCCGTGAGGATTTTCCAACCCAAAACCCAAAAAAAAGTTTAATAACCGAGTTACACTGCGTAACATTGTAAGTATAATGTTGATAAATAGGAATATTATGGAAAGTATTCAAAGAAATTGCTAGAAAATTTATAAACCAAAAAATGTGTCTAATAAACAATTTACTTACATCAATAATACTGAACAATACAACAAAAATAAACTTTGTCAAAAAATAACAAATTCTAAAAAAGTGATAAACACCTAAAACTATAGAAAAATAATCAACATCTTTCTTTATAAACATTCTGAAACAATTACCAAATAATATCAAAAAATAAAAGGCCAAATAATTTCACAGCTTCACTTTGTGATGAGAACAGTGTGACGATATCTGAAATAATAAATCCAATAGCAATATCATTATTGTTGAAAACAATGCAAACACAAACATTACCTATCTAACAATAATGTACAGCAGTTTTAATATCTAGGTAGCCTTATATCCAAAACAGTCAGTATAAACATACCGTTATTAGGTAAAATAGCGACACAATTGCAAGAAAGCCTTAAGTTTAATCATTGTTTAATTATGAGAAAGACTGAATTATGATTGACTCCTAACGCTTTAAATGTGTTTAGCCAAACAGAGACTCAATACAAAATGAGTCAAAACTGAAAAGAAATATTTTAGTCCTAAATAGTTCTAAACATCAAAAACGTCTTTATTTTATTAAAAATATTGTAATCAACATACCTTAGGATCAGTTTTATATGGACTGAATAAACTTTATGTCTTTCTAATAATGTCTTGTTAATGACACGCGCGGCACTATTCTCATTTTGTCTGTCTCGGACTGAACCGAGCGCGGGACGAGGAAAGAACAAAAGAGACCGAAATATCGTGTTGGCCTTTTCTGCACTAAAAATGTCTCTGTTCGAATTATCAGTCGATAGAAGATGTGTTTCTACGTCATTACATGAACTTAACTCATTTTTGATAAATTTTGAATTACGTCACTATAATTCTAAAGGTGCGTTATGTAATTAAGATTATAATTTTTATGTCATTTTCAACATAAATCTGGGATCATTCGACATATTTACATCGTGGTATGAATTACCTAGCTTATTACAATTTAATATAAAATGTGAAGCAAAATATATCTAAACAAATTATAAGTAAATATCAATTCATAAGTAGGTTAATTCTTCAGTGTCATTTAGTGTGTCTAAAACTATATAATTTCGTGTTAAACTACACAACTAGTTTAATGACAAACGCCAACACACTTCCTGTGCAAACCTACAACATTTTAAAACTTGAATATTACTTACTTGTAGAGCAGCAATATTTCGATATTATGCAACTTATTAAAGTAAATGGATGATTAACTAACAAAGTGAATACTTAAAGAACAATACAATACAACTATTAAATACCATTACTAAACACTACATAATTTGTGGCAAAATTAACATGTTGAAAACGTAGATCATTATCATTACAAAAGCAAGTAAAGTTTATTAAGCAAGTAAGTGGCTTAACCAGCTCATTCCAACGGTATTCATTTTAGCGTTTTTATCGTAGTATCCAGTTGTTAACTATTAACTATTGTTAACTATTGAAATACCCGAGTAGGAGCTTCTTGAGATGGCTTCTACGACTATGTTCGCCACCTGCACAAGGTCCGTGCAGTTTTTCGCGATTGTTTTCGGCTCCCGGCAGGTGCTACCAACCCGTTGTGGCAGATGTGCAGACATCGATGCTCACAAAACGATCCCAATTTTTTTTACAACCCGGTTATGGATTAGGTTGTTTGCATTGACTGGTCATGGAGCCGATGAAGTCGTAAATTTATTTTATATTTTAATTAAAGAAATCTAATAGCACCTTTACGTTACAACTTAAAATTACAAGTAATTAAGACATACTGCAGACGTTTCGTTTAACAGATGCTTAATTAAAACCGTAGAATATTATTACACACATTAGTAATAAATTATTCTACTTTCATTTTTTGAAACTATTTGCTTTAATGTATTTACCCTACCCTAATTTATTTGAAAATAATTTTGCTGTAAGTTACTAAAGAAGTTCAGATTCACATAAGAAAAAAAATAAAAAAAACGACCACTACTCCTGGTACTTTCGAAATGAATATAGGTAGATTTATTTCTAAACGCATCGAGAACGACAAAGGGGTATGAAGGAAACGCTATACCATCTCTCCCACTCGCATACTCGTATCTGAAGGCGGAAACGCGACAGGTGTGTCGGACGGAACACATCTCCGGTAGCCGCGGCGCACCTCGTCACATGTCATTGCTGATTCCCGCTGATTTTTCTAAGTCACGTCCCAGGATACTGTTAGACGCGAAGCGCACTAACAATTCTTGCGCGTAACGAATGAACTCAAACAGGCAAAAACACGTTTCGAGTTAGACTGAACGGTTTGCGTTATTGTAATATAGGTAATCCAACTTTAAACTTTTAAGTGAATTCAAAAACATCAAGCTGGGTTTTTAAATTGGTTATTTAAATTGGTTACAGTGAATATTTCTTTCGACAATTACCATGTGAACTGTATTATATGAGGGAGCCCTTAATAGACGTTTAAAAACACAATCGCTTACAGATGGACTAACAATTACACAGAGATAATATAAAGATCAAAGTTGGTTTTAAATATTACTCTATGCAACGTACAAGGACTCAACAGCAAGCTTATCAAAACACAAAGACCTCATGTTTGCGGAGCTAATTTATAGGTACCTTATTGGCCTTAAAGGTTCCATTGTGTTTGGATAAAACCCACAAACAACCACAAAAAACTTGACCCGAAGCAAACACGAACTATACGGCGAGTTCACTATCTCTTTTTTAAGTTTGTGCTTCGGAGAATCATGTTAAGTGATTGACAGTCACGTCACATAACGTGTACATTTACCTTTTTTTTGGTACATTTACCTGGACGTTGACTCACGGACAGAATATCTTGCTGATAGTAGTACAGTTTTGAAACCAGTGTTTAAAACGGTTTAAGTACTAGGCTTGATGGTTCTAGACATACATATTCTCAATGGATTACATGAATATTTACAAGACTTGTTTGAAAAGTTCAGTTATGAAACTTACTTTAATTAAACTTTATGAGTTAAGTAGTGCAGTTCAGCGATGTCAATTATTCAGATATGTATATAAAACTATTAATAATGTTTATAATAGTAACATAGTAGTACCCGTTAATACACTTCTAAGCGTGGTTAAATAAGCATTTACTTATTAAAAAAAAATTAGGAAACATTTGAGATTTTTGTTTTTACGTCTCTCTTTCTACAATGAAACTGAACTAGCCATTGTTATTTGATTGCTTTATTTTTTACGGACCGATTAATCCATAACAAGAACATAAGTACAATACATCATTCAGTGATAACTTTACGAGTGATTTCCTAACGCGCACGTGCGCTTCAGACCAGATAACATATAGATACATGGAGATATGTTTCTCAGACGAAGCCTTAACGAGTAGAGCGGCGCCGGCGAACATAACGGGACAAAGGCTCTACACCTCTCCACCATCTCTACCACTCTACATTGTCTCTACAATTCGCGTTAGTTCTAATATGTTAACATGACTCTACTAGCAAATCACTGCCCATATTTTACGACGTTTATCGCTTATAGGTTTGTTTGAGTTTAATAAACATTAAAGATGTTAATAAAATTTATGAACTCGTCAAGATTTTAGTAAAATTATCTCATTATAGGTAGTATAAATTGATCGGGTAGTTGCTGTAATTTGGTAATAATAATAATTGCAAGTTAACTAAAGATTGTGATACTAATTGGATTTCGTATAAGTTATATAATTATTTTATATGTTGTAACAGGACATCCGTTAGTATGTTATGTAAGTAAGAAAATTGCTCGAACACAAGTCACAAAGAGGATGTGTGAACTAAAAAGTTATCGTGAAAGTTGTCAAAGAATTCTTTCGGAAGATATAAATAATAAAATGTACATTAGTAACGTAACAATATTTGAAACAAATATAATATCAACCGTTTTAAAATATTTTTATGCTAAAAGTAAGTATGCGAAAGATCGAATTTTGAACAATGAAACCATAAACCTTCCGTATAAATGTCTTATGTTCTTCCAAAATGTTGCAATCCTAATTATTAACAACGCAAACATAAAACTAAGAAGTTAAATTTGCATTGCTAAGAACATTTCATACCATATACTTCACGGTAATCAATCTTGAGTAACACTTTCGAGGAATTAATGTTTCGCTAAGCCAACTTTTTTAACCAAAGAAATGTATAATGAGTAGAGTGGTCAGTTTACACACGTTTTTTAACGAACAGGGAGAGCAGTGGAGCATCAAACATATTCAATTTGTAATCGGAGCAAAAAGCATGATTTGTAGGCTATTAGTGTGCGTGGGAAGTAGCTTTTATACACAGTTTATTTTCTAGCATAAATTTAAATCTGATACTTTGGCAATGAATAGAAAATATTAATAATATGTTAATTTAAGAATACCTCTTAAGCGAAGTAAAGAAACTGCGATTCGAATTTGTCTTTATCAATATATTTCATTAAGCTATAAAGTTTAATTGAAACGTACGAATTCGCTACAAAATGGTTACCATAATGTTTTGATTTGTCCACAAAATGACAGCACGAGATGTTTTTCATTTGTAAAGCGCAATAGTTCTTGGTTGAAATTACAATCAGTTACATATAGCAAAAAAAGAGAAAACCGCTTGCCCTTAAAGTTTCTATTTACTAAGTTCGGATTCAATAAAAGATTTAGCCCATCTATTTCTATCTTAACTTATTGTACTTAATAGTATTTTTTTATAAAATCGTCGCATGTGCATTTCCAATGCACGGCTGTTAGTTTTGTCGCCCATTATACAAGCAAGCGGATGTAGATTTAAATCAAAATATAGAAGGACACTTCCCTTGCGGAAATGGCTCGCCTAAAATTCTGTATTAATAACTTTTGGTACCATCTAAACACACTTCGTAACAACAATATGTTTGATCCAAAATGTTACATTTTTGTTTCTTGGAACAATATATTATTGCGGAGATAATCAATTTAGTTCCCGAAGGAGAGACACATACTTGTAAAGTACCTAATCCATCGATAAGAATACGATTAAGTATGTAGATACTTATATTTATATTAATCGAAATTTTATTTAACTAATATGAATAATGCATGTTTATCTAATACATAAATAAGAATATGTATTGTTATTAGTATGTATGTGTTTTTGTGAATCCTTAGTAGTAAGCATAAAATTATTAATTGTTGTAGCAAGTTTGCATCCAAAAGAAAGAAAGAAAGAAACGTTTATTAAATAATGATTACTTGACTTCATACTATAGCAAATCGGCAACCTGCCAAAAAACTCGTAACATCGTCCAAGTTAACTACTTTAATTTCTTATTAACGTTAATATTTCTGAGAATTTTTAAATGCAGTAATTAACACAACTAGTTGAAATACGTGGCGTATACAACATATATTACGTCGTCATGTAGAGAATCCGGCTATAACCGTGGTTTACAGGACGATAGGCCAGCTGCTAGGAATTCTACAAGATTCTTTCATGTTTACTTAAAAGTAATTGTTTCATTTTACTGTATATCTATGTAAATTGTTTTATTAATTCATCCTTTATTACGCCAAAACATTTTAGTGAAAGCCAAACATATTATTAAACTTATAAGTACATTGCAGTAAAAAAAAATAGAAATTTCAGGGCTACATAAGTTATTCGGATAATAAAGCTTCTAACTTAACTGTTTCAACCATTCTTCTAAGTCATGTCTATAGACTACGATGACCATTTAAAACCTACCATCAGGTAGCCCTTCTTCTTGTTAGGTTGCAATAAAATTACTGAGTATCTGCATTTAAAAATAATAACCGACTTCCTTAACTTTTCACTGGAATAGTCAATTACGCAGTTTAAAACTAAATCTTAACTTAAAATAAAAACAGGTATAAATGTTCGTGCGTAAGTAAAGGTTTAAGAAGTACTCGAAAAATGCTTCCTAATTATATGTATTCGCATTCGCACCAACGATTAATCATTTCTCAGTAAAAATCATCAAGAACTAAATAACTATCTTAAAATAGATTGTACAACAAGTTAATATTCATGTTTAAAATATTTAACTTTATAGGTAGGTACCCTATACTTTTCTTTAAATAGTTACGTACAAAAATTTTCAATTGCGACTAAGAAAGTGAAGTTATTGAAAATAATTGTATTCTCAAAGAGTTTTGTGGAGAGATCAAACAAAAAGGTCAAGAGAAAGATATGATACCTCATTCTGATGACCGGCGGCTGAGAACCGGTCACCATGAGCCCACTTCTGAGAAGTCATCGCGTCAACCAATTTGGTTTTTACATTCGCATCATCTACTAGTTCTGACTCTACGCTCATTAAAAGGGAATTAGGACAGATAATGCGCTTTACGCAAAGCCTTAATCGAGTTCTCAGTAAAGCTAGATCTAATAAAATATACTCCCACGTTTGGACAACTTGCTAATTTTGTCATATACTTTATGTTTAGGTATTGTTACAAATTTGAATTTTGGAATTTTAGTTCGTCAAAAAATACCTTCAAATAGCGTCGAAATACATCAAAATGGCCATCATCGCAGGCATTCCTCAGGCAAAAAAAAACTTTATTTAAACCTTAATTTAAATGTCACAGAATGTACTCGATTTTACGGTACTTTAATTATAGTAAGTAAATGACGTCTTATGTATCTATTCATGGATCACTAGCACTCATTCTCTGAAACGAAGACCCTAAGTTAAAAGACCGATGCGTTTAAAATTCCCTCAGTTTCGCCCCATTCAAATTGAGCATCCCTTTTGCTTTAAAATAGGGAGTTCATCCGACCATGCGATGGCCACTACCTGCATTTAAATACGTACCTGTGCACGAAATCCCTGTCCATATAATTACGTCCAAGCTATAAACAAAATTGCTATAGATAGGCTATATCCGTCCTGCTTTTGCACATGCAAATGGGTTATGCTTGTCTCGCTCATACTCGTTGATGTCTTTTACTGCGCGCTTTAGAAACGAACCACGTCTATGTAAATATTACAGTATATTCTGTTCCAAGTAGTAACGAATTTTTGATCAAAATGATGATATACATGGTATACTGTTAGTATATTACATGTTGATAACCGTATCCTATCAAAACAGTATCTCATACTTATTTAATGCTACGTAAAACTGCCTATTTTAGCATACATTCATACCGTACAAAAATTGTTGAACCTGTCAAACGAATTTCAACCGTATACCCTCGTAATTGAAGCCAAAGAGAAGCCAAATTAATTATTGAAAATTTCCTTCTTACTCGTATCAAAAACTCGACCGTACCAAATTGACGGATTGCCGTCTTTGGTATACGACTCTTGCGAGTACGAGTATGTAGCAGAAACCTCATTTGCGGTGGCCCTGCCTTATTAAATATCAAACATATTGCAACTTATCTTGCGAGATTAATTGACTTGTATCAAGAGCTTATGATATGCAATATGCTAATAGCCTTATCGAATTCTGATAAAGTAGCTTCATAAAGTTCTAATCTATAATAAACTTGCAAACTACGTGTAATCCTACTAATCCTACTAATATTATAAATTTGAAAGTTTGTAAAGATGTTTGGATGTTTGGATGGTTGTCCCTCCTTCACGCTCTAACCGTCGAACGGATTAAGCTAAAACTTGGTACAGATAGGTTGCATCCAGGAATAGGACATAGGATACATTTTATCCCGATTATAGGTTCCCTTGGAATAAATCCCATATTTTTTCAAACTACTCTTCTGCGGGCAAAGCCGCGGGTGACGTCTAGTGTAATATAATAAGTACCTAAGCATAAACAACATGTAAAGAAAAGAAAAGAAACGTATAGCGCCAAAATGAAGATTGAAGGTTCGAAATTCAAAAATGTTTTGTCGTTATTCCATATACGAAAGTCGTTTCGTTTAAATCAAAAGGCAGGGAAGGCTCGGGAGCGCGGGAGGAGGATTCCAAATCAAGATTCACGGAGGCCTCGCACGAACCGGCCTGGATCGAATTACCCTACACGGCGCTGCTTTATTCGGACATTCGGACAAATAATGAGCTTTCTTCTTATATCAAACAGGTTTTATATTACACGTTTTCAAAGGCGTGAATAGAAAAGTGTTTTTAGTTACATAAGGAACTATGGTACCTTAAAGCTACATGGTATTTATATAAACAACTCTCACTTACAAACAAGTTGAAGTTTCCATTAAAGATCGAAGTATTGGCTATATTTCGCCTTAGTCTCACTAATAAATGTTAAATTATTGTATGATTAAGTCAAAAAATAAAACAAAAACAAACTTCAACACAGCCTTACTCACCTTAGCACTGTGAAAAAGAGCGCTGCTTTTAGTAATCTTCGTTTTCGTCATTTCGTTTCGTATAATCCTGGTAATGTTCACAAACACAGTTTTCGTCACAACACTTTCATTTTGTCAACAATCCATTTATGTGCATGGGAAAACTGAAAAGTTCGCACGCGGCGGATTTGAGCAGTGTTTACAAAGGGAGATCGTACGTGGGAGTGTAGCGATGCGCGTACGCCGCCGGTGACGCCAGCGCCAATCGAGTTGCGGCGTAGTACGGAACTAACCGAATCCAACGCCTCGCGCGGCTACGACTGGAAACAGGCAACGGCCCTACGAACTTGGAGGCTTTAGTTCGGAACCGCCATTTTGTTTTGTGACGTCGCAGGAACACGAGAATAATAACAATAACATCAGGTATTACGATTATGATTTGTAAACAGTTTCGAGAAATATACCAGTCAATGTTTTGAGGATATACTTTTCATAAAGTAATGCTATTATATTGCTAGATTGAAAAAATTGTGTTTTCATGTACATTTTTTTAAACTTCAGTATGTAAGATAACATTGATTAACTAATAAGAGCCTTTGACTAATCATCGGTTTTTAATATCAATGAATAATTATTATTTTCTGCATTTCAATAAATAACCTATAGGTAAGCTTCTTACATAAATCCATAATAAATTTACCGAAGCACGTCAGCTTTATCGAAAAATAAACCTATTATGTGTTAAGCTCCTACATTTTTTTGGTGGCAGGTGGAGTTAAGAAAAAAACTTAGTCAAGACGTACGAGGGGAGGTTCTATCGACGTGTTATTGTGTAGTTTAAGATATGGAGCTGTTTTTATGATTTAATCTTTTATTTTGTCTGCACCTTGCAATTTTTTAAAGCTTACATTAGATAACATTTCTTGAAAGGGAATTTGTTTGAATTTTACGGCTTCAAATGTTTATTGAAAATATTGTAACTTTATTAAAATATTTAGATACGTATATTATTTTTAAGCATTGTCAAAAATTTGCATTAAACAGTAATTATAAATACTACTTAAGAATCCAGACAAGGCCATACCTAAAACAACTGGCATTTAAGATATAAATGCACGCACGTAAAATACATAATATTGGCAATTTACCAATTGCTATTGACCATGAAACTTTGTTCAGTAACGAACAAATACTCTCACAACCGCTAGCTGGTATGTATTTAATTGTTATTGTATGTTATGAATCAATTTCGTTTACATAATTGATATGATCCATCTCTCAAACTAAAACGGTAAAATTGATTCTTCGTCATGTTATACTCCATTCTTCGGATTACACATATTTAAAAAAAATCAATAAAAAGAAGAAATCATACACATAATTCTTCTTACGGGAAAAATATGGTATTATGTTCTTTAAACAAAACTCTTATACCTTTGAGCCATCTACATATTAAAGGGTCATTTGGACGTTGTACGTTACCAGGAGAAGGTAGTTTTGTTTTATTGTAACGATGTATTTTTTTTATAATCTTCATACTATAAATTTTGACGTTCGTTAAGACGAAATAAATTATTTGTATTTGAATTTTAGAATTGAAAGGGACCATAATGAAGATTATGAGTATCAAATACAATACATACGTATCGCATTTTATAACATTGAATCACTTATTTATACTGAGAACACCGGAGAGTGTACATTTAATAGGTATAACATGTGTGTAAGGTATAGGTTTGAAACAAAGGACTAATCTCCCTTTGTCTAGGTACACGTGCAGATTCGAGCTATTCTAATTCAACTATAGTTCTATAAGTCCTATTGGTTGTATAATAACAGTCTGGTTTCGCAACACTGACTAAGACCACTATTACGTAATTAATAGGCTTGTAGTAATTGCTAAGTGTAACTCTATGTTCGCCCAGAGTTACTATGTATAAGTAAGGTACTATTGTACTCGTATGTTACGTCATTCTTGTAAAGAATTTCGCTAAAATTAGATAATGTAGTAAATTTCAAAGACTGCGAAGACTTGTTCGGAAGCTTGTTTAAGTATGGCGTGTGTAGAAAATATTGGAATAAATTTTTGACTTTTAAATTTATAAGCTTGTTACTCTTATTTCATGAAAACGCTTTTGGACACATTGAATTTTTCCTTTTCTGGGCCAGTAAATAAAAGTATAGTAGTAGTAGTTTTACACATCTACACCTTTTAGGAGCCAAAAAAATAAATGAATCGAATCATCTTATTTGTCCTATAGTTTTGGTTGTCAACTGTTTGTCTTATATTCATTTGTCTTAGGCCGAGTTTTATCAAAGCAGATTTTTCCTTGTTAATAAGTATTATTGTTCACCTATAAATCAAAATTCAATTTGAATACAATACCGGATCCAAATTCCGTGCTAAGCCTTAATATAATCTGTATTGAATCATAATTTAATTTCACGCCCGCAATCCCTTAACGGCCGTAAAAAACAACACAAGTGAGATGAAAATGGGCAGCGGTTTAAATAGGTGGACTAGAGTGGCCAAACTTTACAAACAAAATATAGGACAACATAAATCACTGCGCGCAAATAATATCTAGTGATATAATTTACTATGAGCATAAAATTTGAATCCGTTATTTCCATTAAAGGTAAATGTAAGGAATATTAAGAACTAAGAATTGTAACTGTGGATTGTTTTTAGATAAAGAACAACCATAACGCTAAAATAGATAAAGAAAGTAAAAAAAAATCTCTAAAGCAAAACAAAAATTGTTGTACTTACAAGTGTAATAAAAGTCGAGAGATGGCGTATAGCATTACTTTTAAAAATCATTGCTTTTTAGGAAACTTGCAAACAAACCAATAAACAACATTATACGAAATTATATTTGAAAATGGAAATAAATAATCTCACTGTAGGAAAGTCTGACGTATTTCTGATTTCCTGGACATCCGTTTCAAAACTTATCTTACGGGCGCGAGACTATTTTCATTCCTCAGTAATCGATGTTCCAATTACATACTCTTGTCTAGTTAAGGAAAGAATTGGTATTAACGCAGTAAAGCCTTTTCCTTAATCATAGTAACTCTACGCTTTTTTTTGCTGATTCCCTAGTAATTTCGTGTAATTAGTAATTTGTTAGTTCCTTCAAAGGATCTTAACCGTAACTACTTTTTATTTTCTTGTTGCTATATTGTGAATTAATTACAAAACAATGTTAATAACGCTGTCAAAAATTATATTATCGGCCATAAACAATGATCCCTGATGATTTAATATATTATACCTACCAGCTTGTAACTAGTTGCCTTTAGAGGTAGATGTTTTTAAAAATAAAAATAATATAATTGGGCCTTTTAATTTTAAATTATGAAATCGAAATAACGTAAACATATTTTAATAACAAAAAACGCCTATTTATTTAATAATAAGTTTTATAAAAACAAACCCCTACCTAATATGACACGTAATTAAAATTAAAATTCTCGTGATATTAAAAGCAGTTCACATCCCACGATTATAGCGACAGAAACCTTAGATTAATTGGTGCGCTTACAGAAATTCCTTACATGTAAGAACGTAGAAGGGATTGTAGATACGTAAAAAATGGCCTTCTGGACTCACTCAGCATGTCATTAACGTGTAGTAACGACTAACCAAGGTAATTAAAGGGAATGTGTTAATAACCACGTACAATCAACGATTTATCAATGCTCAGTGTATTGTGTATAACCACTCACCATCTCTTATTTAGTGATGTATGACTCAAAGGTAACGCAATCATTACTTAATTCCAGTTTTTTGATGTTTAAGTTATGTTAATTATAATTTTTTGATGTTTAAGCTATTAATATTAATTCCAGTTTTTTAATGGTTAAGCGTTTATGTTAATTCCAGTTTTTGGTATTTTAACAAATAATGTTAATAGTGCTAAAATTGTGTAATATAGGCATATTTTTATGGTATAGGTTCACATGGGATTGATACTATATTTTTTCATGAAATATGTTGCAAGACAATCCCTGTCTGGCCTTCTTATTTACTACTTTTATATATTTTGTTTTTAACTTTATTTAGATGATAATATTCATACATTGACTACTAATCCTATCGTAAAATGAAAGAATAGATCTATGGAAATAAACCTGCACTTCATATTTACTTCTTATAACTCCCTTCTGGAGTATAATAAAAAGAATTACTTATAGTACGTCTAGGTACCAGCTTCTTATGAGAATGTCTGAGTATAAAATAAATCTCAGCTAATGTTTGTGGCGCCAGAACGGCGTAATGACATCAAGAGACGACTATTAAGATACTATACATCGCATCTCGTATACTGCAAACATAAAATTGAATAATAAACGAATACTAAGCTACGTAGTAACTTGATTGAGTACTACCATGAATAAAATACTTACAGTAAACAATTGTTATGAAAATTGAGTAAATACTAGGAAGTTAAATAATTATAGCACAAACAAAAATACGCTTTGATCTTGTAAGTAGATACTAAAAAACTAATTTTCTATGTGTAGTGTAAAACTGCGAAACACTAATTAGTTAAGAATTTATACGACCTATTAAAAAATAGGGGTGAAAAAGAAATAAATTACATTTTATCCGTCTGTAGGTATAGTTATCTATCTATGAAAATGGGATGTAATTTGGCCGTCCTATCGTTGTTCCTTTCAACCCTGTGCTCTCATAAAAAACCAATTACAACGCTTTTTATTTCCAAAATAATTAGTAACCGGTTCGACGACTGATTTGATGCATAGCAACACTACCATCGAAACCTATTTCGTTACAATCTTTATGATAAAAGTTTTTTAAAGATGCTGCTGATATGTCTATAGCTTACTTTGTATGATATCGAAAAAGAGATTATTACGTAATAAGAACTATTATTTATATTTCTTAACAGGACTACTTTATTAAACGCTATAGGTGACTAAAATATAACACACCAAACGCCTATCAATTCCCCATTGCTTAGTATACTAAAATATTTTATTTTGGAATCCGCAATGAACAGCCTAATATCAAAAATATATCTACGAATAAAGATTCACTTCAAGTTTCTTTCAAACTACTTATTATGCCTAGCTCGAAATAATACCTTCATGTGAAAGTTATTAAATTTCTGAAACTGAAAATTCTGTAATTGATACCATCAATTACGAGTAGGTACATAATATTCTGATTCGGATTGTTATTTCATATTGCCTTTTATTTTACTGTATCTTAACTAATTATTACTTCTTCCAACTAAATTACTTGTAAGTAAAAAGCTCAAAAGCTCCCAAACCGCCAACAAAAGTAACCCGAGACCAGCGTGTGCCTACATCGTGTATCGTAGAATCCATAGTACCAATTCCAATCCGGTTTATTGTCCACTCTTTCTACAACAACTCCGTCTCTTTCACTCATTGCGTTGAAGCCTTTCTAAAGTAAAAAAATATACTAAACTGTATAACCTTAGCGATAAGATGAATTTTTAACCTGACGCCTAAAACGTTGTTTGACTTCGTAGTAACTCGTAGTAAAACCAAACCAGTTTGATGCTAAGAGCCACTAACTATACTCAAAAAGCCGTTTACCGTTAAAGAACCGCCCAAATATAGAAAACAAGTCGAGTACAATGTAAAACAAATTTAATATGACGTCGATACATAGATGAAGCTTTACAAATTGGAATAATCAATTTGCTTTCCTATTTTCAGAGTTGGTTCGTAGATTTATTACGACAGATTTATTGACAGAGTCAATAAAAACCATTTTAGAAAAAATATTTACTATACCTATATCCATCAACAAAATAGTTAATTTTACTTGAAAAAAGTTATTTGTAAAACTCTCTGCATTACGTAACGTAAGATCAATGTTTTGGACAATCTCATTAAACAAATAAATAAATAACGAAGATTTAATTGTCACATAATTACAACCCAGCTGAGAATTCATCCCTGGAGCATTCATTCATTAACAATTTGCTAACTTGTGCTATACGATAAGATAATATGAAGAGAAGACACTTACACTATTAACAGAGTTAATAAACTGTTACTTCGATCTATTTGAACGCCTACAAGTTATAACCAAGCAATTGAAACGAACCCGCAGCGTGCGTCACGTCAATTGCTATTAGACTTTCATGCTCTTTTGGCGCCAGTTGTGATGTATTATCTACACACTACATCATTGATTCATTATTATCGATTTCGATTCGGTAACTTGATGACTTTATTAAGTAGATTTATAACTTTTGTGTACATAGTAATGATTATAAAATAAGTGTATGGTGAGTATTGTAGAGTCATAAAACGGTAGATATAAAGTATTACCTAATTATCAAAAATACGGTAGGTATAATACTGAATTTCATATAAAATATATTTTTTATAAATTAAGTGTTAAAACATACTTACAAAATCGGTCGCAAGATAATGCTCACCGATTATCTAGTATGACTAGGGGAGACCTAGGAGAGTTGTTACAATTTTTACGTTTTATTGCATATCTCGGCTAAATATAGCCTTAGCTGTGTAAATCTTGTGTCTCCAAATAGAAAATTTCATAGGTTATTTGATTTCAATGTTATAATTATTAAAAGTAGATTGTAACTATATCAAAATTACCAAAATCTGGACCTACTTTTTTTGTCACAACTCTCCTAG